>JAVJIF010016813.1:0-139720 GCA_038442645.1 Agave tequilana | reverse complement strand
GTCGAATCAAGTCACAATCTACTGTATGCCACAAACAGTTCTGAATCAATAGGGGTAACCAACTATCACATGAAATGACGCTGATAACTCTCTGATCAACTACATAAATAAGGTGAATACTCTATGATGTCTCATGAAAGTGTTGGCCGAAGGCCCATCACTCTAGTTTTGATGATGATCAACTCATATAGTTATGTTTACTAATGATCTTGTGTTTAATTAGTGACAGATTTATGATCAAGATCTTAGTAGGTGCATAGCTTCAACAAAGGATTTGAAGTCAAGTTTTGGAGCTAGCACGGTGTTTGGACCAAGTCAAGAAGGCTTCAAGTGAAGACTTCAAGAAGATGAAGACTTGAGTCTAGGTTTATTTTTATAAGATTTGTTTTAGATAAAATGTAAAGGATAGAGTAGTTGGTGGATTGCTCAAGTACATATACACACACACTCTTGATAGTTTTGTTTTTACAAAAGATTTTTTATTTTAGAAAATACATGTTTGGATTTTGGTTTTCAAGTTTACATATCTTTTACCAAAACCTTGTTTAGTGGCTTAATGTCAAAAACATAGATATTTCACCATGATTGTGTAGTGGATCATATCCATACACACTATGCTTTAAAAGTAGTTTAAATATCTTGTTTTGTATTGGAGAAGTTTTGAAAAAAAATAAGTTTGGAAAATAGAGTTTGGAAAAATACCGTTTTGTTTTGAACCAATTTTTCAAGTTACAAAAATAGTTCAAATCATATGTAACATGTCTTGATTTTGTGCAAGCATGTTTGTTATCAAAGTAAAGTGTTAAAAACTATTTTTGTAGATTTTCTGTAAATTTATGAGATTTGTTAGAGCCAAAAAGACCTAGTTTTAAATCCCTAAGTTTTCTGATCTGGCTTCAGCTGGTCGACCGGGCGGGTCGACCGCCGTGCACAGACGTGCACGCCAGTTCTGGCAGGAGGGCCGGCCGACCGACCCGGTCGACCGTCCAGAGAGCTCTGCTCTCTGGAAAGGCCCCAGTGTACCGAGCGGCCCGACCGGACAGAGAGACTTGCTCTCTGTATCCTGGATCGGTCGACCGACCGGTCGACCGATGGCACAACGGTCTGAAATATGACCGTTGGCCGGTTGACTGGACGGTCGACCGACAGGCCTGACAGACCCCAACGGTTAGTTTTTCTGAGCCTATAAATTTGGGGGTTTGGGCATTATTTTTCACCAAGATTTTTAGTGGACTTTGAGCCAGTTTTTCCCACTTCATTAAAAGAGTTTTCTCCACTAAATTGAGAGCTAATACGTCCAATAAAAAGGGGAGTTTTATTAAGAGTGTTTAAAAGAGATTTCTCGAGTTTTCCTCTACCATCTCAATCCTTGTTTTCTCACACAAACACTTGAGCTATCCATTGACATTCATCCTATATGAGTGTTGTAGTGAGATTGTTTTTAGGTGATCAAAGTATTGTGATCACCAAAGACTTTTCTTTGTACTTTGAGGAGGCGGATGTGTGTGTCCGCGGTGTTTCGAGTTCGGGTACGAACTTGTTGTTTGAGGTGCGGCCTCGGCGAGCCGGTGGGCTTGCGGTGTGTACGGACTAGGGAGTCCGAGAGCTTGTAAGTGTTTGCAGCACCGGGTGATCTATTGGGATCGATTATAGTGAAAATCCTTCGTGTGTCGAAGGCGGGGATGTAGAGCAAGTGTGCTCGAACCTCGAAACAAATCCTGTGTTTGCGATTGCTCACTCTCTCTCTCTCTCTCTCTTTGTCTCTTGTTTACATCTTGCTTTGTCTTTATTGTGTTTATCTTTATATGCATGATATACTTGTGTGCTCATATGTATATGCTTGGGTTGTTTGCTAACACTTGTATTTAACTAAGAGAGCCAACGCGACACCTCAACCCTTATCCAGGAGAATCTAGAGGAGTTTGTCCAGAGCCCTTCACGAGGAATTCGGCAACACTCTTGTGTTATACGTGGTGTTTAGTGTAATAGTTTGTTTAGGTCATAATAGTTTTAATTCCGCATTATTTGGCATTAAGTGACCATTAGATTAGCCATCACCTATTCACCCCCCCTCTATGTGAACTTACAATTGGTATCAGAGCCAAGTGCTCTTGATTTGGGTCTTACAATTTAGAGTTAAAGATCCTCATTTTAGGCTAATCACAATATTTGTACACACACCATGGACTTCATGTCACCACCCACCTTTGACATTCTTAACATCCCTATATGGAAGGTTAAGATGTCCTTGTACCTCAAGGCCCTAGGCATTCATGTTACCTTGTCATCACTAATGATTATTATTTAAATGGCAAGAATCTTGAGGCTAATATAAAAGCCCTATATGCTTTGAAGAGTACCCTAAATGATGACTATTTATCTAGGGTTTCTAACATTGAATCGGATTTTGTAGCATGGAACATCATCACCTCCCTTGGCGAAAAGGATCTATATTATGCGGGAGCGATTCGGATGTTGGAAGTGACGTCTCCAACAAGTGCTATATGGTCCAAGGGGATAACCCCTTGAGGTAACTACCGAATCCGAGGTAGATGAAGATAATGATATGTCATATGATGAGCTTACCACTTTTTGTCAACTCCTACTTGAGAAAATATGACATGATTAAGAAAGAAAATAAAAATTTGAAAAAGAATTTTGATTGCATGCAAAAAGAGAATGATTCTTTTAAAACTAAAATTGCATGTTTAGAAAAAGAAAAAGAAGATTTGAAAAAAAAAGTTTTCTTGTTTTTCAAATTGAGTGATCTTTGTGAAGGAAACACAAATTTGAAAGATAAAATTGTTTTTGGTGAAAAAACAAAAGGAAATCGTTTTTCAAGAAAATAATATTTTAAAAAGAAAAATGTTTGAAAAAGAAAAAGAAAAGGTTTCTAAAAAGAAAAAGACTTTTGATCATGCTTTACATGCCACCATTGATGAAAGTGAGATTAAATTTTTGAAAAATAAATTAATAGTTTGAGCTCTACTTTGAGCTCTTGTGCTTTTAATCACAATAGATTGGAGTCTTTGTTTTCAAAAAAACAAACTCCACATTCTCATGCACATCATCATGCATATGTTATTATGTTGCACGTCATGATCACACTCACACACATAAGCATCTTAAGGTGTATAAGTGTACACATTACGGCCGCAAAGGCCATTTAGCAAAGTTTTGTTTTGATAAGATGCATCATTTAAATTTTGCTAATAAAAATGTTTGGGTGCCTTACAAAGCTAACCCTCAAGGACCCAAGAAAAATGGGTACCAAAACTCCCACCTTGTGTTTTTGATGTAGGTGAGGGCTCTCACACGAAGTGAGAGGAATGGTGCCTTGATGGTGGATGCACTTGGACTTGATGGACACATATATGGATGCATCGCTATCAAGGAAGTTTGGTGGGTCAACCACCATGTTTGGAGATTTGGAATAGTTCTTGGTTTGGTAACTATTTCTAAACTCCTAATTTATTTACATGCTTATTCATTTGTGATATCATATAGCATGTTCATGTTTTTATGTGTTTTGTGCTTCGTGAGGTATATAACTTTAGATGTAGATTCTATTAAAACTTAGTTTATACATGTACAAATAGTGAGAACAAATTGATTCATATATGTTTGCACTTCATGCTCATTTGTACCCACTATATGCACATGTATAGCCTAGTTTGATGATTTCCTCATTTACACTTGTTTTGCCTATTTTCATGTTTTTGCTTCATGTATATGTAATTTTATTCAAATCTAACAAATATACATGTATATCCTTTTTGAGTCTCTTGCCTTTATGCAAATACTATTAATAGACTTTTTATGTTTGGGATATGTATGCATATTGTTAGATTTAGATAAATCATACATATAACTAGAAGTGTATTTTTTTAATGAAAAATGAATTTTTCATATTTGATAAAATGTTATCATGTTTGATTTGAGCTTCAATGACTATTTTCATGAAAATGCTAAACACATGATTCTTGTACACTCACACTTTATTTGTTTATTCATGACTTTGTTTCATGATTCTTTTGAGCTTTATCGATTTGAGTGTCAATCTTGTGTATTTGGTATGATTCATGAAAAATACATGATTTGGTTTCATGTTTTTGAAGGATCTTTAATTAGTTTTTCAAAAATTAATTTAACTAGTTATTTATTCTTCAATGTTTATGAGATATACACATGATCCTATTATTGTTTCAATTGGTATCATTGAATCGTTTCAATTGGTATCAATTTGACTCTATATTTATATATACTCATTTTTGTTTTATTATATATGTATGTATCAATTTCAATTGGTATATTTTTTTCATATATATATATATATATGATTTTAATGTGCTTAACTTACAATTAGTTCACATTTTTAAAGCACAAAGTTTATGATGAAAAATAAAATTTTTTGATCATTATGTTTACTATTGGTATCAATATGTTTCAACTTCATATTTGTAAATTTCAATTGGTATCAATATGATTTACAATAATGATTATTTTCAATTTGGTATCTTAAAATTTGTTTGTTTTACAAAAGCTCTGATACCTTTAAAATTTTATTTAAGAAAAATTAAAAGACAAAAAAAAAAAAATTTGAGTTGTATTGCCTATATACAAGGAGAGCTTAACATCTCTTTTACATATAGATTCATATTGAGTGTATTGTATATCGAGGAGCTTGACAACTCTTCTTTATGTGGTACACGTGTGTAGGGGGAACTTCACATCTCCTCTTATGCATTACATATTATACGTTATGTGAATTAGGGATTGTCATCCCTCTTTCATGTAATGTATATGTGTAGGGAAGTTACTTTACCGTCGTCCTCTTCATGAATGTATATCGCATATAAACTTTTATTGACTTTTTTGTTTACCCCTTCTTTGGTTCTTTGTTTATGACAAAAAGGGGGAGAAAAATTTTGTTTTTACTTTAACCCCTTTGTTGATGATTGACAAAAAGGGGGAGAAGAATTTGAGATTTATATGCATGTTTTGTGAAAAAGGATTGTTTATGCATATATGTTTTGTTTTGCAAATAGGAGAAAAAGAATTAGTTTTGTTTATGCTTGATTAGCATGTTTATCTCTTAGATTTGCATACATGTCTATGAGCTTTATTGCATATCTATTTGTTTATGTGTTATGTATGAGTTAAGGGGGAGCTTCTTTGAAGCTTTACTTTAATCCATGCATATATAACTTCATGAGTTTTGTCATCATCAAAAAGGGGGAGATTGTTGGCCCGAAGGCCATCACTCTAGTTTTGATGATGATCAACTCATGTAGTTATGTTTACTAATGATCTTGTATTTAATTAGTGACAGATTTATGATCAAGATCTTAGTAGGTGCATAGCTTCAACAAAGGATTTGAAGTCAAGTTTTGGAGCTAGCACGGTGTTTGGACCAAGTCAAGAAGGCTTCAAGTGAAGACTTCAAGAAGATGAAGACTTGAGTCTAGGTTTGTTTTTATAAGATTTTGTTTTAGATAAAATGTAAAGGATAGAGTAGTTGGTGGATTGCTCAAGTACATATACACACACCTCTTGATAGTTTTGTTTTTACAAAAGATTTTCTATTTTAGAAAATACATGTTGGATTTGGTTTTGTTTTTAAGTTTACATATCCTTTAACCAAAACCATGTTTAGTGCTTAATATCAAAAACATAGATATTTCACCATGTTTGTGTAGTGGATCATATCCATACACACTATGCTTTAAAAGTAGTTTAAATATCTTGTTTTTGTATTTGGAGAAGTTTTGGAAAAACAAGTTTTGGAAAATCAAGTTTGAAAAAATACCGTTTTGTTTTGAACCAATTTTTCCAAGTTACAAAAATAGTTCAAATCATATGTAACATGTCTTGATTTTGTGCAAGCATGTTTGTTTATCAAAGTAAAGTGTTAAAACTATTTTTGTAGATTTTTTGTAAATTTATGGGATTTTGTTAGAGCCAAAAGACCTAGTTTTAAATCCCTAAGTTTTCTGATCTGGCTTCAGCCGGTCGACCAGGCGGTCGACCGACGTGCACGCCAGTTCTGGCAGGAGGGCCGGCCGACGGACCCGGTCGACCATCCAGAGAGCTCTGCTCTCTGAAAGGCCCCGGTCGACCGAGCGGTCGACGGACAGAGAGACTTGCTCTCTGTATCCTGGATCGGTCGACCGACCGGTCGACCGATGGCACAACGGTCTGAAATATGACCGTGGCCGGTCGGCCAGACGGTCGATCGACAGGCCTGACAGACCCCAACGGCTAGTTTTTCTGAGCCTATAAATTGGGGGTTTGGGCATTATTTTTCACCAAGATTTTTAGTGGACTTTGAGCCAGTTTTCCCACTTCATTAAAAGAGTTTTCTCCACTAAATTGAGAGCTAATACTTCTAATCAAAAGGGGAGTTTTATTAAGAGTGTTTAAAAGAGATTTCTCGAGTTTCCTCCACCATCTCAATCCTTATTTTCTCACACAAACACTTGAGCTATCCATTGACATTTATCCTATAGGAGTGTTGTAGTGGATTGTTTTTAGGTGATCAAAGTGTTGTGATCACCAAAGACTTTTCTTTGTACTTTGAGGAGGCGGACGTGTGGGTCCGCGGTGTTTCGAGTGCGGGTGCGAACTTGTTGTTTGAGGTGCGGCCTCGGCGAGCTGGTGGGCTTGCGGTGTGTACGGACTAGGGAGTCCGAGAGCTTGTAGGTGTTGCGGCACCGGGTGATCCATTGTGATCGATTATAGTGGAAATCCTTCGTGTGTCGAAGGCGGGGATGTAGAGCAAGTGTGCTCGAACCTCGAAACAAATCCCTTGTGTTTGGGATTGCTCACTCTCTCTCTCTCTTTGTCTCTTGTTTACATCTTGCTTGTCTTTATTGTGTTTATCTTTATATGCATGATATACTTGTGTGCTCATATTGTATATGCTTGGGTTGTTTGCTAACACTTGTACTTAACCAAGAGAGCCAACGCGGCACCTCAACCCTTATCCAGGGGAATCTAGAGGAGTTGTTTAGAGCCCTTCACAGGGAATTCGGCAACACTCTTGTGTTATACGTGGTGTTTAGTGTAATAGTTTGTTTAGGTCATAACAGTTTTTAATTCCGTATTATTTGGCATTAAATGACCATTAGATTAGCCATCACCTATTCACCCCCCTCTAGGTGAACTTATAGAAAGAATACAAGTAATCATATTAGTAAAATAAAGCAGACAGTCATAAAAAATAAAGCAAGTAACATATATATAGCTATTGACAATGGTAAATATGAAAATGATACAAGAGCAAACACTCACATGAAATGACGCGATTTCGGAACTGAATCATCGTCTGATCTTCACTGTACGAACCACTATGAGCCTCTGAATTACCCCATGGGTCAGTCTTCGAAATGCCAGTGTATTGAGTTCATAATGGGCATAATTCTGAATCGAGTTCGGGTCTCCTGTTACCAGTTCGGATCGCTCAGACGAGTCCACGTCGCTGCCACATATAATCAAACATACATAATACACTTGTACAAATACATCCACGTACTCTTGCATACACCCAAGCATACATTATACGAATATACAAGTATACACATGCATATATTATATTTACACACACACACACACGTACATACCCATGCATACACTATATATATATATATTATATATATAATATATATATATATATATATATATATATATATATATATATATATATATATATATACACAACACACACCTACAAATATAAATACATACACATTTAGATATAAACACACCTATTCACTTAACAAAACACGCACGCACACCACTGCACACACACATTCACGCACACATGTAAACACTTACACACACATGCTAACGAAATTAAACACACTCATGCACTACAAACCTACACAAACACATTATTTATATATACACACACACACACACACACAAGTGTGCCTACATATAATAAAACCACAATTATACATGTATACATTTATTCATTCACATGAAATGAAAAAGAAAGAAACAGAGAAGGAGAGGGAGAAGGAGATTCATACAATGGGGACAAGACTCGCGGCGCGCCGATAGAGGCTCCGAGTGGAGGGGGCGGTGGCATGGAGGATGTCAACGGCTAGAGGATCTCGCCAGGAAGGTTGCGGTGTGCTCGCGCTCGTCGACGACGATCGACAATGATCCACGAACAGGTAGAAGATGGCTCCGTGGAAGATGTCCCAAGAGTTGCTTAGTGAAGGGGTGTTTGCAAGTGGTTACCAAAGAGGGGGGATCTCGTCCTTGCTCTACTGTGTCAGTCTGTCCGCAAGCCAGGGAGGAGAGGGATCTCAATGGGGTGTGTTGCACAGGGATGATGGATTTGGACTTGGCTTGGAGGCACTGGCGCACAGGGAGGAGAGGAAAGAGGTGCTGTGGCTACTATGGGATGAAGCCAGGCCTGGGGGAGTGTGTGGTGGCTTGGCCAATGGAGTTGCTGCACTCGGCCTGTGAGGGGTCACAGGAGAGCAAGCAGGAGGGCGTGGAGGATTTCACGGAATGGAGGAGTATGCCATGGAGAGGATGATGGATCCGACCATGCTAGGGGAGATGTCAGGCTCGCCGGAGGGGATCTCGGCCACAAGAGGAGACAAGGCGCTGGCCAAGAGGCTGCTGTGTTTGTGGGGTCTGTGTGGGCAGTGAACAGGTGGAGAGGAGAAGTGTATGGCCTGGATATGGGGGATGGATGGCTTGGCCAAGGGTGTGGTTGCTTACGGCCTTGATGGCGGAGGCCGTGGAGAGCTCCGGCTAGGTGGAGGAGGCAAGCGGGGTGATGCGGAGGTTGAAGGACGTGCTGACGGAGCTCGACGGCGGCTCGGCGATGGTGGAAGGGCACGACCGAGGTGGAATAAAGAAGAAGAGGAGGGAGATGTATGGTATGTGTGGCCTGGTTAGCTGGTGTGCAGGCAGTGGGGATGGGTGGAAGCAGATAGAGGAGAACTGTCTTGTGCTATCGAGGAGGTGACGCACGTGGAGGGGTTGGGGTGGTCATCGTTAGGCTACTAGCGGACATTCAAAGAGAAGGAGGTAGGTCACGATGGAGGGGTTGCGACGCCAGGGTGTAAGGTTAGCACGACAGTGAGGGGTAAAGGAGAAGAGAGATTATGAAGTAGATTAGTTGGGATTAGGATTAAATAGGGATTAGGTCAGTAGGATTTAGATTAGTATTTGATTTGTTGCTGGATTAGGATTAGATAGTTGATCCAACCTTTGGGTCAATCTTATAAACTCGGTTTCTATTTTCTTAGGATGATCAATAATAGTATTAATCAATTCCTGTGCTTCACCTTTAGTGAGCAAATTCTTAGAAATATTCTTAAGATTATCAAAATCCTTTTCTAGTACAGAAATCTTTTTATGCAAAGTCTGAAATTTCTTTTCAAAAATCTTTTCTAAATTATCAATCTGAGCATGTAGAGAATAAAAGTGCTTAATAAAAATCTTATTTCCTAGAGCAAGTCTATCATATATTACTGCAATATTACGATTGTTAGCAAGCGAAATATCAGATATATAGTTGAGTTGGGTTTCTTTGAATGATACTGATGAGAAATTCCTTCTTAAGACATGGTACCTCTATTCCAAGCTTCAATCCACAAAAGGAGATGAAGATGATATAGAAGGGTTATTAGGTGAAGATGAATTGACAGAAGAATTAGTAGTTGTCGTTTGGGTAGAAGAAATTGCTAAATGTCCTACGTTTATTATAACGGACAGAGTAGCCCAAGAAATGATAAAGGAAGCTCAAATTGAGCAAGATGAACCAGAACCTTACGAGGATGAAGACTGGCCCTGGTATTTAGATATGATCAATCAAAGTATGGGACTTATGTCAGATGTGATATAGTTCCTGAAGAAACGGTATATCCAGTAATCCCTGACCCAGTCAAGGAATATGGATTAGACCCTATTAAGCAACCACTACTATGTAAATTAGCACGAGGAGAAAAGATTATAGATCTACCCCCGATAAAGAAGCCTGAACAAAAATATTCAAGAATAACTGGTGAAGTGAATTCTTCATATACACCACCAGTAGACTATCATATGGGTCCTCCGATATACCCACCAGCAGTTAATACAGTAGAGATACCAGTATCATTCCTCTATTATCAGAAATATCTAGTAAGGGTAAGGGTAAAAACCCAGATTATTACAATGCGTGGACATTACCACCAGCACATTATTCCACTGGAGTGATGTTAGTATTACCAGATGACATATCTAAATATGAAGATGTTATTACTAGATGGGAATCCATCAATACTAATGTCATCAATAGAATGCAATGGCCAGATAAGACTAGTAAAGTCTTATTTGTAGAAAATCTCTTAGGAGAGACTGAGAAAAGAACATTCCAGCAATGGAGATTAGCTTATCCAAAAGATTATGAGGACTTAGTGAATAAAGCTGATGATATTCAGAATGTTTTATCCCAAGTAAGAAGGCTAATTACATTAGAAGATCCATATCAAGGATCAACTGCAGCTCAAGATAGAGCATATGCAGATTTAGAACGACTAAGCTGTGATGATATTAAAGATATATTTCAGTATATGAATCAGTATAAATATCTAGCAGCAGCATCAGGTAGAATGTTTGTATCCTCTGAATTATCAGAGAAATTCTTTAAGAAAATGCCACCATTATTTGGCAAGAATATAGAAGAAGCCTTCTATAAGAAACATCCTGGAGTAACCATAGGAGTGTTACCTAGAATACATTTTACACAACAATATCTAACAGATTTGTGTAAACAAGTAGCTATGCAAAGAAGCTTAAAAAGCCTAGATTTCTGTAAATCCATACCTATACCTGGATATTATCAGAAACAAGGGAAAAAGTATGGAGTTAGAAAGGCAAAGACCTACAAAGGAAAACCACATGATACACATGCCAAGGTTTTCAAGAAAAAGAAACCACCAGAAAAGTGTAAATGTTATATCTGTGGAAAAGAAGGTCATTATGCCAGTCAATGTAGTAAAAGACAAGGCAATATAGCAAGAGCGGCTATAGTAGATGGTCTAGCTTTACCAGATGATTGGGATATAGTCTCAGTAGATTTTAATGAGCCAGATTCAGATGGAATTTGCTCAATTTCAGAAGGAGAATTAGATAATGCAGAAATGTTCTCTGCCCTCCAAGCATATCCCTATGAATATGATGGTATCTTCATGATGAATGAAGAACTGAAACATAAGAAACCACCCTGGTTACCTGATATCTCGCTACCCAAGAATCAGGAAGAATGTGAGCACAGTTTTGAAGTAAATACTCAAATACTAGATGCTAAGAATGTTAATTGTGTCTTTTGCAATAAAAGGACCAATGAAAGAATGAGAATACACTGTATCAAGTGTAAATTAACAGCATGTGCCTTGGATTCCAACTATTATTTAGGAATTATTGTAGAACCCAAGCCTACACAAGTCAGCTAAGCATGGTGGATAGCCCCCCGAATTTTTCGAATTTTTCGCCGAATTCGATAGAAATAAAATTTAAGAAAAATAGTTATAAGGCGAAAACCCCAGAAAGAGCATCCCAAGGAGCTGCAGGATATGATCTGTACTCTGCAGAACAAAAATGGGTTATGGCATATGATATGAAAGAGATATCTACGGATATATGCCTAGAAATACCAAATCATTTATATGGTAGAATTGCTCCAAGATCCTCGTTAGCATTAAAAGGATTAAGTATTGAGGGAGGAGTAATAGACAGTGATTACATAGGAGTAATTATAGTATTACTTCATAATCATTCAGAAGAAAATTATCCAGTGTTAATTGGAGAAAAGATTGCTCAAATTATATTTGAGAAGGTAGAATTCCCTATTTAAAGGAAGTAGAACAGTTGAGTATGACTGAAAGAAATACTAAAGGTTTTGGATCGACTTCAGAACCTAAAGGTAAAGAGAAAATTATGTGTGTATATGTAGAGGTAACCACATATCAGAACAATGTACCAAGAAATCGCCTTTATTAAGGATAAATCCGGAACCATTATTAAGACCAAAGGTGAGAATATTGGAACCTATAGAATATAGATCTTCAGAATGTGAAACAGTAGATGGTGAATCTGCTCAAGAAGATATTCCTTGCGAAGAAGAGGAATGTAGAATGATATTACTTTCACAAAAAGTAAAGAAGATGAACCCCTGAAACTTCAGGTACAGTAGTTATATAATTTTCCAGTTACTATAAAAATTCCTGGAATACCAGATTTTACTGTTACAGCATTATTAGATACAGGTGCAACCAGATGTTGCATAGAATCGAAAAAGATTCCTGCTGAAGCAGTTGAGAAATCAAGATATTATGTTAAGATTCATGGAATTACTCTACCACCTTGGTAGACAAGAAATTAAAAAATGGTTACATGATCATAGGAGAAAATTCCTACAGAATTCCACACACATGGTGTTTTGATATGGGATTGAATGAAGATATCCAAATGTTAGTTGGTTGCAACTTTATACGCCAACAATCAGGTGGAGTGAGAATAGAAGGTTCTAACATAACCTTTTATAAGAATACGTCAACCATTATGTGCGGAGGTACGTATGAGAATATTAACCTTTTATATCCAGATTTTAGCATAGAAAGTGAAAATGAATTCCATGAAATTCAAGAATTAGTATATTATAATTTAGGAGATTGTATTCCTGAATTTAGAAATCAAATCCATAAAATTTTAGAAGAATTAGAAGAATTGGGTTTTATAGGAAAAGACCCTCAGAAACATTAGCTTAAAAATAAAGTCATATGTAAGCTTGATATTATAAATCCTGACCTTACTATTCAGGATAAACCCTTGAAACATGTGACTCCACTGATGGAAGAACAGTTTCGTAGAAACCTGAAACCTTTATTAGAATTAGGAGTAGTGAGACCCTCTCACTCGAGACATAGAACATTAGCCATGATTGTCCAATCAGGAACAACTGTGGATCCTATTACAGGAAAAACAGTACATGGTAAAGAAAGAATGGTGTATGATTATAGGCAACTTAATAATAATACTCATAAAGATCAATATTCTTTGCCTGGTATCAACACTATCATCAAAAGAATTTATAACAGTAAGATATTTTCAAAATTTGATTTAAAATCAGGTTTTCATCAGATCGCTATGGATCCTGATTCCATCCCATGGACAGCTTTCATAGTACCAGAAGGACTTTTTGAATGGTTAGTCATGCCATTTGGTTTAAAGAATGCCCCTGCTATTTTTCAAAGAAAAATGGATAATACTTTTGCAGGATGTGAAGAATTTATTGCAGTTTATATTGATGATATTTTAATATTTTCAAATAATGCTAAAGATCATTATAAACATTTGTTAGAATTCTTCAGAATATGTAAAGAAAATGGTTTGATATTATCTAAAGAAAAAATGAAATTGGCCGTTAATGAAATAGAATTTCTAGGTGCCATTATTGGTGATAGAAAGATAAAATTACAGCCCCATATCATTAAGAAATTATTAGATTTTCCTGAAGAACAGCTTAAGGAAAAGAAAGGACTTAGATCATTTCTAGGTATCCTAAATTATGCAAGACCATATATTCCAAATTTAGGAAAATTATTAGGTCCTCTGTATAATAAGACTGCCCCCAATGCTGATAAAAGATTCAAAAATACTGATTGGGAGTTAGTCAGAAAGATTAAAGAAATTGTGGCTAATTTACCAGATTTAGAACTACCGCCACCAGGTTCTTATATAATCTTAGAAGTTGACGGATGTATGAAGGATGGGGAGGCATTGCAAAATGGAAGCCCAGCAAGTACAGTCCAACATCTATAGAAAAGGTATTTGCATACGCTAGTGGTAAATTTAATCCTATAAAATCATCCATTGATGCTGAAATTTATGCATGTATGAATACCTTAGAAGCAATGAAAATACATTATTTAGATCAGCAAGAAATTACTCTTAGAACTGATTGTAAAGCCATTATTGCTTTTATAATAAGCAAGCTCAGAATAGACCTTCAAGACTTCGTTGGATTAACTTTATGGATTACCTTACAGGTACCGGAGTCAAGATTATTTTTGAGCATATTGATGGTACTAAAAATATTCTTGCAGATCATTTATCCAGAATAGTGGGTTTACTCACTATAGACAGTCCGATGTCCGAAGGACTTAAGACTCTAAACAGCATTATAGATTCTGAAGAGAATCTTCAGTCCGAAGGGAGTGCCCTTAAGACTATAAACAGAAATATTAAAAGTCGGAGTCATCTATGATGAATTCGCACAGAAACCAGCATTATATAATAATGTGCTGGCAACAGAAAGGGAGAAACCCCTGGACTTATGTCCAAAGAATTCTTACGTGCAGGTACCCATTAGCTCATTACAATGTCAGGAGATTCTTCAAGCAGCAGAATTTCTCGCGAACGAGATAAAGGAGTTGCCTCAGAATCATCCACTACAGAAAGCAGCGCACCAGCAGCTAACCGCATGGTTAGAATGGTGGACCTCATGCAGCAACGCCTAAAAGAGGCAGAAGGCCTCAAGAAAAAGAAACTTGCCAATTTGGTAAAACAAAATTGGTAATAAAATTAAAAAGATGATCCTACTGCATACAGACCCCTGGAGAATCTACCAGTAGACCCTCAATAAAAGTGTCTACTAGACAACATGTGGACTGCACGCACTCAGAAAGAAAATACCAGTAGACCTCAATAAAAAGTGTCTACTAGATAACATGTGGACTGCCCGCACTCAGAAAGAAAAACTTGGAAGCATGTTGTGCTCTACAGTACTACTTCAGTAAGATTATGAACCCTCCTGTTGGGAAGAAGTACAGTTATTATGCCCTATGTAATGCACAAAAGGCAGGAATATACTGCAGGTATAGCACTCTCCTGAATGCTATTCAGAATGAACAGAGTCCTAATTTCACAGGCTTTATTCCTTTAATGAAGCTCTGAATTACTTATGGGATAATGTGGACGAGAAGGCTACAGAACTCTTTATTGAAGGAGAAGAACCTCGTCATGGACGCCTTATTGAAGTTTTGGACTCAGAACTTAGACTGAAGGATGAAGAAATTCATTATTTAAAAGAAGTAATTAATGAATTTGAAGAAAGGGAACAAGATTATGTTACCTCAGAAATTGAAGCCCTAAAAGAGCTCAATAAAGATTATGAAGAAAAAATAAAATATTATCAATCCATTTCAAATCCTACTTGTCAGCAGATTCATGAAGCTAATGAAGAAGAACTTCGCCACATGATCAAGAAGATGGCTATTCGTGCTGAGAAAGAAGGAAAGCAATGGTGGAAAATAATTGAAGACGACGGTCAGCCCTGACGTAGAGCCCGATGACAAGGACCACCCATAAAGAATCATCGCGCTGGATGATAAGAAGTAATAAGTGGAGAACAATTCAACACCCACTATCTCTCCACTACTGCAGAATAATTTCCATTGAGCCTCGGGGAGCCGTGGAAATAAAGGAAAAGGAATTTGATTCTCGTCCATGAGTCATTTTCAAGAATCACTTTATATTTATGTGATAAGGTTTTCTTGTAAATAAGTTGATGAGTCATCATCGAGTCATTGTCAACTTTTATTCCGTGGTCGATGTTATGCCACGCGAAGTTATCTCATCTTTTTACGACGTCACCCCTTTGGTCACGTCTGTATTCCTTGAGTCTGAACTCGTCTATATATAAGGAGCTCATTTCCTAAGCAAGTGAAGTCATAACAAGTCAGAATAAGAAGTAAGTTTGTAAGCAAGTCATTTGAGAGAGAAAATCAAGTGTGCTCTCCCCTTGGGTGTCGTGCGTATCCTTCACTCAAGTGCACAAGATCCTTTGTTCCGCGTTCCGCCCCTTTTTGGTATCAGAGCAACGGTTATCAAGGTATATTATTACTGCATATGTTAGTAGGCTAATTTAAGTTAGTTGGGGCTATTTGATGAGAACGTGAGTAGTTCTTTCTTTTGATATGTTACCTATGGTTCCTTAATCTGTTATACTTTGTCTCAGGATTAGGTACTTGCTAAGCAATAGATTATGAAATCTTAAGTTTGCTTAGGTCTGGAAGTATTTTATTATGCTTAATGTGATAATTCTACCATCCACCCAGGTGAAAAAGACTGAGGTATAACACCAAGAAATTGGTAGTCTATTGGATAGGATATTGAGATTTTGAGACTTATAGAGACCAAAACAAGAGAGTATTTGCTGAGGCACAATCAATCCATAACTGGCTTGCTAATTATGAAGTGATCTTTGAGAGGATAGGAGTCATTAGCCGGGAGCCCGTTTTTAAAGACCGAGGAGGGTCGTTGTGAAGGGTAAAACATAGGGTGAAATTGTCCACCTCAGGAAGATTAACCTAATTAGGAAGGAGTCTCGCTGTACTCGCCCTTGTGAGGAATTTTCCTAAGTATTAAAGTCAATAGGATATCTGAAGAGGTAGACTAGCAAGAGTATTAGGCTATGGGAATTGTCATAAGAGTAGGATAAAATATGACCGACCTACGTCAAATAGATAGGTTTCAGAAAAATATTGAAAAACATTACAACAACCATAAGGAGTTGGAGTATTTGGACTTAGCAACACCTGATCTGGAGATAATAATAATAGAAGAAGGAATAGAGGTACCATGTCTTAAGAAGGAATTTTCTCATCAGTATCATTCAAAGAAACCACAGCTCAACTATATATCTGATATTTCGCTTGCTAACAATCGTAATATTGCAGTAATATATGATAGACTTGCTCTAGGAAATAAGATTTTTATTAAGCACTTTTATTCTCTACATGCTCAGATTGATAATTTAGAAAAGATTTTTGAAAAGAAATTTCAGACTTTGCATAAAAAGATTTCTGTACTAGAAAAGGATTTGATAATCTTAAGAATATTTCTAAGAATTTGCTCACTAAAGGTGAAGCACAGGAATTGATTAATACTATTATTGATCATCCTAAGAAAATAGAAACCGAGTTTATAAGATTGACCCAAAGGTTGGATCTTAGAATAAACGCCCTCGAACGTATAATAGAAAAGATTCAGGCTCACTATTGATGTCCTGGACACAGACTGCGAACGACCAAGTGTATAAGGAAGCATTATCAGCAACTGAAAGCTTGAGTCAACAGCTAGAGGTTTTGTTAAACCCCAAGAAGAAATAGTTAGCTCAACTGGTGTTGTTAGTATCCCTAAAGGTGTTACCAACATCGTTGCCCAAAATAACTTTATCATAGAAATTTTAGTAAGTTTAGCAAAACAGTTAGATAAAATTGAGAATAAGGTTAAATCCTTAGAATCAAAAGTATCTGCTCCTGCAACATCCAGAAGTAGAAAAGGCCGTAGAAAATCTTAGACAAGCCTTAGAAAAAGCGGATTTCAAGGACAAACCCTTGGTTCCACCCACTAGAAAGATTTATTATTTAATAATCCCAGAAGCATTTTTGACTCTGTGAAGTCAAAATCCTCTAGATTTTAAGATGTCTTCTAGATCAGGGACAATTACAGAAGTTCCTGTTAGAAACGAACCATCAACTTCAGGTAGAAATCCCACTCCGAATGTTGAAGATCAGATTAGAGATTACACTGAGAAACAGCAAACATGTCTTCAAAAGCTTCAATCCACAAAAGGAGATGAAGATGATATAGAAGGGTTATTAGGTGAAGATGAGTTGACAAAAGAATTAGTAGCTGTCGTTTGGGCAGAAGAAATTGCTAAATGTCCTACGTTATTATAACGGACAGAGTAGCCCAAGAAATGATAAAGGAAGCTCAAATTGAGCAAGATGAACCAGAACCTTACGAGGATGAAGACTGGCCCTGGTATTTAGATTATGATCAATCAAAGTATGGGACTTATGTCAGATGTGATATAGTTCATGAAGAAACGGTATATCCAGTAATCCCTGACCCAGTCAAGGAATATGGATTAGACCCTATTAAGCAACCACTACTATGTAAATTAGCACGAGGAGAAAAGATTATAGATCTACCCCCGATAAAGAAGCCTGAACAAATATATTTAAGAATAACTGGTGAAGTGACACCACCAGTAGACTATCATATGGGTCCTCCGATATACCCACCAGCAGTTAATACAGGAGAGATACCAGTATCATCTCCTCTATTATCAGAAATATCTAGTAAGGGTAAGGGTAAAAACCCAGATTATTACAATGCGTGGACATTACCACCAGCACATTATTCCACTGGAGTGATGTTAGTATTACCAGATGACATATCTAAATATGAAGATGTTATTACTAGATGGGAATCCATCAATACTAATGTCATCAATAGAATGCAATGGCCAGATAAGACTAGTAAAGTCTTATTTGTAGAAAATCTCTTAGGAGAGACTGAGAAAAGAACATTCCAGCAATGGAGATTAGCTTATCCAAAAGATTATGAGGACTTAGTGAATAAAGCTGATGATATTCAGAATGTTTTATCCCAAGTAAGAAGGCTAATTACATTAGAAGATCCATATCAAGGATCAACTGCAGCTCAAGATAGAGCATATGCAGATTTAGAACGACTAAGCTGTGATGATATTAAAGATATATTTCAGTATATGAATCAGTATAAATATCTAGCAGCAGCATCAGGTAGAATGTTTGTATCCTCTGAATTATCAGAGAAATTCTTTAAGAAAATGCCACCATTATTTGGCAAGAATATAGAAGAAGCCTTCTATAAGAAACATCCTGGAGTAACCATAGGAGTGTTACCTAGAATACATTTTACACAACAATATCTAACAGATTTGTGTAAACAAGTAGCTATGCAAAGAAGCTTAAAAAGCCTAGATTTCTGTAAATCCATACCTATACCTGGATATTATCAGAAACAAGGGAAAAAAGTATGGAGTTAGAAAGGCAAAGACCTACAAAGGAAAACCACATGATACACATGCCAAGGTTTTCAAGAAAAAGAAACCACCAGAAAAGTGTAAATGTTATATCTGTGGAAAAGAAGGTCATTATGCCAGTCAATGTAGTAAAAGACAAGGCAATATAGCAAGAGCGGCTATAGTAGATGGTCTAGCTTTACCAGATGATTGGGATATAGTCTCAGTAGATTTTAATGAGCCAGATTCAGATGGAATTTGCTCAATTTCAGAAGGAGAATTAGATAATGCAGAAATGTTCTCTGCCCTCCAAGCATATCCCTATGAATATGATGGTATCTTCATGATGAATGAAGAACTGAAACATAAGAAACCACCTGGTTACCTGATATCTCGCTACCCAAGAATCAGGAAGAATGTGAGCACAGTTTTGAAGTAAATACTCAAATACTAGATGCTAAGAATGTTAATTGTGTCTTTTGCAATAAAAGGACCAATGAAAGAATGAGAATACACTGTATCAAGTGTAAATTAACAGCATGTGCCTTGGATTCCAACTATTATTTAGGAATTATTGTAGAACCCAAGCCTACACAAGTCAGCTAAGCATGGTGGATAGCCCCCCGAATTTTTCGCCGAATTCGATAGAAATAAAATTTAAGAAAAATAGTTATAAGGCGAAAACCCCAGAAAGAGCATCCCAAGGAGCTGCAGGATATGATCTGTACTCTGCAGAACAAAAATGGGTTATGGCATATGATATGAAAGAGATATCTACGGATATATGCCTAGAAATACCAAATCATTTATATGGTAGAATTGCTCCAAGATCCTCGTTAGCATTAAAAGGATTAAGTATTGAGGGAGGAGTAATAGACAGTGATTACATAGGAGTAATTATAGTATTACTTCATAATCATTCAGAAGAAAATTATCCAGTGTTAATTGGAGAAAAGATTGCTCAAATTATATTTGAGAAGGTAGAATTCCCTATTTTAAAGGAAGTAGAACAGTTGAGTATGACTGAAAGAAATACTAAAGGTTTTGGATCGACTTCAGAACCTAAAGGTAAAGAGAAAATTATGTGTGGTATATGTAGAGGTAACCACATATCAGAACAATGTACCAAGAAATCGCCTTTATTAAGGATAAATCCGGAACCATTATTAAGACCAAGGTGAGAATATTGGAACCTATAGAATATAGATCTTCAGAATGTGAAACAGTAGATGGTGAATCTGCTCAAGAAGATATTCCTTGCGAAGAAGAGGAATGTAGAATGATATTACTTTCACAAAGTAAAGAAGATGAACCCCTGAAACTTCAGGTACAGTAGTTATATAATTTTCCAGTTACTATAAAAATTCCTGGAATACCAGATTTTATTGTTACAGCATTATTAGATACAGGTGCAACCAGATGTTGCATAGAATCGAAAAAGATTCCTGCTGAAGCAGTTGAGAAATCAAGATATTATGTTAAGATTCATGGAATTAACTCTACCACCTTGGTAGACAAGAAATTAAAAAATGGTTACATGATCATAGGAGAAAATTCCTACAGAATTCCACACACATGGTGTTTTGATATGGGATTGAATGAAGATATCCAAATGTTAGTTGGTTGCAACTTTATACGCTAACAATCAGGTGGAGTGAGAATAGAAGGTTCTAACATAACCTTTTATAAGAATACGTCAACCATTATGTGCGGAGGTACGTATGAGAATATTAACCTTTTATATCCAGATTTTAGCATAGAAAGTGAAAATGAATTCCATGAAATTCAAGAATTAGTATATTATAATTTAGGAGATTGTATTCCTGAATTTAGAAATCAAATCCATAAAATTTTAGAAGAATTAGAAGAATTGGGTTTTATAGGAAAAGACCCTCAGAAACATTAGCTTAAAAATAAAGTCATATGTAAGCTTGATATTATAAATCCTGACCTTACTATTCAGGATAAACCCTTGAAACATGTGACTCCACTGATGGAAGAACAGTTTCGTAGAAACCTGAAACCTTTATTAGAATTAGGAGTAGTGAGACCCTCTCACTCGAGACATAGAACATTAGCCATGATTGTCCAATCAGGAACAACTGTGGATCCTATTACAGGAAAAACAGTACATGGTAAAGAAAGAATGGTGTATGATTATAGGCAACTTAATAATAATACTCATAAAGATCAATATTCTTTGCCTGGTATCAACACTATCATCAAAAGAATTTATAACAGTAAGATATTTTCAAAATTTGATTTAAAATCAGGTTTTCATCAGATCGCTATGGATCCTGATTCCATCCCATGGACAGCTTTCATAGTACCAGAAGGACTTTTTGAATGGTTAGTCATGCCATTTGGTTTAAAAGAATGCCCCTGCTATTTTTCAAAGAAAAATGGATAATACTTTTGCAGGATGTGAAGAATTTATTGCAGTTTATATTGATGATATTTTAATATTTTCAAATAATGCTAAAGATCATTATAAACATTTGTTAGAATTCTTCAGAATATGTAAAGAAAATGGTTTGATATTATCTAAAGAAAAATGAAATTGGCCGTTAATGAAATAGAATTTCTAGGTGCCATTATTGGTGATAGAAAGATAAAATTACAGCCCCATATCATTAAGAAATTATTAGATTTTCCTGAAGAACAGCTTAAGGAAAAGAAAGGACTTAGATCATTTCTAGGTATCCTAAATTATGCAAGACCATATATTCCAAATTTAGGAAAATTATTAGGTCCTCTGTATAATAAGACTGCCCCCAATGCTGATAAAAGATTCAAAAATACTGATTGGGAGTTAGTCAGAAAGATTAAAGAAATTGTGGCTAATTTACCAGATTTAGAACTACCGCCACCAGTTCTTATATAATCTTAGAAGTTGACGGATGTATGGAAGGATGGGGAGGCATTGCAAAATGGAAGCCCAGCAAGTACTGTCCAACATCTATAGAAAGGTATTTGCATACGCTAGTGGTAAATTTAATCCTATAAAATCATCCATTGATGCTGAAATTTATGCATGTATGAATACCTTAGAAGCAATGAAAATACATTATTTAGATCAGCAAGAAATTACTCTTAGAACTGATTGTAAAGCCATTATTGCTTTTTATAATAAGCAAGCTCAGAATAGACCTTCAAGACTTCGTTGGATTAACTTTATGGATTACCTTACAGGTACCGGAGTCAAGATTATTTTTGAGCATATTGATGGTACTAAAAATATTCTTGCAGATCATTTATCCAGAATAGTGGGTTTACTCACTATAGACAGTCCGATGTCCGAAGGACTTAAGACTCTAAACAGCATTATAGATTCTGAAGAGAATCTTCAGTCCGAAGGGAGTGCCCTTAAGACTATAAACAGAAATATTAAAAGTCGGAGTCATCTATGATGAATTCGCACAGAAACCAGCATTATATAATAATGTGCTGGCAACAGAAAGGGAGAAACCCCTGGACTTATGTCCAAAGAATTCTTACGTGCAGGTACCCATTAGCTCATTACAATGTCAGGAGATTCTTCAAGCAGCAGAATTTCTCGCGAACAAGGTAAAGGAGTTGCCTCAGAATCATCCACTACAGAAAGTAGCGCAACAGCAGCTAACCGCATGGTTAGAATGGTGGACCTGATGCAGCAACGCCTAAAAGAGGCAGAAGGCCTCAAGAAAAAGAAACTTGCCAATTTGGTAAAACAAAATTGGTAATAAAAGAAAAAGATGATCCTACTGCATACAGACCCCTGGAGAATCTACCAGTAGACCCTCAATAAAAGTGTCTACTAGACAACATGTGGACTGCACGCACTCAGAAAGAAAATACCAGTAGACCCTCAATAAAAGTGTCTACTAGACAACATGTGGACTGCACGCACTCAGAAAGAAAATACCAGTAGACCCTCAATAAAAAGTGTCTACTAGATAACATGTGGACTGCCCGCACTCAGAAAGAAAAACTTGGAAGCATGTTGTGCTCTACAGTACTACTTCAGTAAGATTATGAAACCTCCTGTTGGGAAGAAGTACAGTTATTATGCCCTATGTAATGCACAAAAGGCAGGAATATACTGCAGGTATAGCACTCTCCTGAATGCTATTCAGAATGAACAGAGTCCTAATTTCAGAGGCTTTTATTCCTTTAATGAAGCTCTGAATTACTTATGGGATAATGTGGACGAGAAGGCTACAGAACTCTTTATTGAAGGAGAAGAACCTCGTCATGGACCCCTTATTGAAGTTTTGGACTCAGAACTTAGACAGAAGGATGAAGAAATTCATTATTTAAAAGAAGTAATTAATGAATTTGAAGAAAGGGAACAAGATTATGTTACCTCAGAAATTGAAGCCCTAAAAGAGCTCAATAAAGATTATGAAGGAAAAATAAAATATTATCAATCTATTTCAAATCCTACTTGTCAGCAGATTCATGAAGCTAATGAAGAAGATCTTCGCCACATGATCAAGAAGATGGCTATTTGTGCTGAGAAAGAAGGAAAGCAATGGTGGAAAATAATTTTTTGAATTTTTCGAATTTTCGCCGAATTCGATAGAAATAGAATTTAAGAAAAATAGTTATAAGGCGAAAACCCCAGAAAGAGCATCCCAAGGAGCTGCAGGATATGACCTATTTGAAAAAGGTACTATAAGCTTATGCACATCTCCAGCTGACTTTCTTTTTTCATTTTCTTCATTCTCTGAAGTGTATGGTTTTGAATTTGCAGATGTGGACGCTTCATTTGAGTTGAATTTTGATTGGGTGGTAACTGATAGTGAAGAAATTTGGTTATCCGCTAACTTTTCTAATCTTAAGACATGAACAACATTGCATTGATTCGGTTGGATATCTTGGGCCTCATGAACTGGGAAAGAGTTCTTAGGAATAGTCAATGGTTAGCTCGATAATGTCCCTTTCTGTCTTTTACTAAGTGAGTTAGCCAATTGACTAATCTGAACCTCTAACCTATCGATGGTCTGATTATGACTGTTCATTATTGAAGCTTGGGTTTTGGACAAGTTTTTCATGGGCCTCTCCAAATCAATCATTTTTCTCTCTAGAAGATGATTTTGAAAAGAATGTTATGGAGCTTGATGTTGGAAATTTGACGGAAAGTTGGGATGAAAATTTGATTGAAAATTTGGCTAGAAATTGGGTTAAAACTTGGATTGATAATTATGAGAAGGAATTTGATTGTGAAAATTTGGTATGTGTTGCTCATGACTGTTCGACTCCATGAAAAATTGGAATGACTCCTCCATCCTGTATTGTAAGTTTTGGAGTATGAATTGTTATTCGGTCTGAAAAATCTGCATTCATGTTGTCTTGTAACATTTGTTGAGTTAGGTAAACTGGACACTTTTCGAAGGCATGATTTAGTGCATGGTGATAAGTCCACCCTGTATTTGACATTTGTGGTGGGTTGACTTGGTTTACCGTACCTTTCTCCTTTGCTTCTAAAAGTTCTAGCCTCCTCATCAAGTGGGTAATTTTAGCTTCTGTAACTATAGAGGATTCTATTGAGTGGAGTCCAGTTTTGAAAGTTATTGGATTCTGATTTTTAGACTTATCTGAACAAAGTTCCCACTGGACTATTTTTAGCTAACTTTTCATATAAGTCTCATCCCTGATTTCATCTTTCCTTAAGAATTCTCCTTGATACATAGTCTCAAAGAGGGTTTTAATTGGGTAATCAAGACCGTCATAGAGAACCTGGTACTATCGCCACTTCTCTATTTCATGGTGGAGACACTAAGCAAGTAAGTCCTTAAAGCGATCAAAGTACTTTCAGAACTGTTCACTAGGCTCCTGTTTAAACTGCATGATGTTTTTTCTAATCAAAGCAGTTTTATGGATGGGTAGAAATTTTTTAATAGCACTTTGACAAAATCTCCTCATGTCGAAATCGAATCAACCGCTAGACTATACAACCACTTTTAGCTAGATTTTTTAGTGCAAATGGGGGTGAACCTCAGTCTTCCCCCAGCTGGGAATCCACATCATCAAGCATACTTTTTCAAATTCCCTAAGGAAGAAGTACACATCTTCAGATTCTAAACCGTAAAACATAGGAAGAGTGTTTAAGAACTGGGGTTTTAACTCAAAGTTGTTACCATTTTCCTTTAGTAACCTAATGCAGAAGGTAGAATTTGTCCTGAAGTGAGATGTGATTGGCCATGATTGGATGATTCTTCAGATAGTGTAGGTGCTGGCAAAGTGTTTCTAACTAGTCATGATGTTGTTGGGTCCCTTGACCACATTTGCATACAAAGTTACACTACAAACAACATTCAAATAATAATCAAACGAAAAGGGAAAAAAACAAACCAGAAAAAAGAAAAGCAATATCCAAGCCTAATCTAAGATTTCTGGACCTAGACTGGGCGATTACCTAGGGGAGATTATTGTATGAATCTGACCACAAGTTGATCATCTAGGTAGGGTAAAATATGATGGGAGGTATTTGTGCTAAGTAACCGGCCTTAATTATGCCAAACCATGGTATCTTCGTGGCTTAACCTCTTAATCTCCAGGCTTAGACACCGATTTCACAAGAGTTTAATTCTTATAAGTTTCACCCTCGGTCAATCTCTTATTGAGTTCGGATGTCCCTAGGGGCCAACGTCTATCAAGTTTTAAATTAGGCTTGGGATTGTGAGTGATTGGAAGATAATTTTTGAGCTAAGAAAGGGTAATGACTTCCCCATCTTATCTTATTTATTTGAGTCTTGTCCTAAAATTAATTTTGTGTAAGTGTACAAGATATTCAAAACAAGATACACTCAAAGCGGATAAATCAGCTAAGAAGTTGATCTTATTTTATATGTAATGTGTATGTACCTTGTTCCAGCACTCTTCAACAGTAATTTAAATGAATCGTAAAGACACGTGCCTTAGATGCAACAGTCTAAACCGATTTTTAAATTTACAGCAAGATTTTTACTGTTGGTTTATTAGCAGTATATTGGTGATGGCATATAAGAAAATAATGCTTGCAAAAAGCTAATTTTTGCAAAGCCAGCAACCCTACAAAAAAATGATGAGTAGTTCACTCAAAACTGTCGTGGAAACGCAGCAAAAGTCGCTTTTTCGCGGCAGAATTGAGGGTACTTGGTTTCTGCTTTAAAGAACAAAGGCCCAAGACCACTTATAAGTTTATGCCATTCTTGATTTCATGATTCTAAAGCCTATAACCTGAAACAGAGAAGAGATCATTTAGTCCAAATACAAGAGAAATCGTTACTCCTCCCGGCAACGGCGCCAAAAATTTGCTCGAAGGAAAATGTGCATGAAAAATGGGTGAAATTGAATGTGAGTTATGTTCTTAGAAAGGTGCTATTGTTCCCTCGAAACTATCGTTATAGCGAAGAAGCTAAATGAGTCGTGTCCACAATGAGGGGGAGTGATGGAAGCTTTGTATTCGATTTTCTTGATTTTCTTAAAGTTCCTTCTTTGTTTCAAAAAGAATGAATAAAAGTAGAAGAGAAGAATTGTGGTTGATAGCATATGAAAACAAAGTAAAATGGTTGGCTTGTGAAAAATGTAAAGTGAAAACAGAATGCAAAGAAAGTAGTTATGAAGAGGTAGAAAACAAGTAGTGAAAAGAAAATTTCGAAAATAACTTCAAAATGAAAGAAGTGTTCTTAAATAAAAATAGAAAATAAAACAAGTTTTAAAAAGAAGTTTTGAAGAAAAGAACTTAGAAAGTAAAGCTTGAAATGAGAAAAAGTAGTTTTTTCTTTTTAGATGGTGAAAATACATGGCTAACCTCCTACTAATTGATCCCACAACCGCTAACTTTCTTGATGATAGAGCCTCACAATGGATCCTTGGCCTTCATCATTCTTGTGCTATAAGAACATATCATGTGGACAACGAATGAAAATTCTTCCCCCATCACCTTGCGTTACATGATAAAAACTTGAATGTCACCCTATTCAGATCTGTTTTAAGGCGAGAATAGGGTGAATCATAAGTGCATAATCGGTATCGGCAAGGATAAATAGGTAGTCTCTAACTTACCAAACAAAGCAAGATTAGTACATCAATAGATCATCAACAACACATAGTTAAGCATGAAATATGAGAAATAGCTTATATGTTAGTGTGTTAGAGTTAGAACTCTTCATCGTTAGTCATCCATAGCTCTTGCTTGCATAAGGCGTATTTTGAGGCTTATTGATTCATTTGGGTTATCAATAAAATAGTTAGAGGTTAGTAGGTTAGTAGTTAGTTAGCCATGCAAGTAGAGAAGTTAGCTACTCATAGAAAGAAAGAGCAATAAAGTAGTCATTCTATACTATTTGTAAGGAAGAAGAAAGAGCAAGTAAAAGCAATGAAAATAAGGGTAGAAGATGAAACAATCTTGTATTGATTTGCCACTAATCCAATATAGAATTTTCACTCTCTCTCACTCAGATTTTATGGACTAAAATAAAAGAACAAAATTAGAAGAGTTTACTAAAGAAATTCTAGAGAATACCCTAAACAAAATGCTCTCTCTAAGTAATTCTCGCACTGAGGCCTAAGGGGTCTATTTGTAAGCAAGGTACGCTCAATCACAACCGTTGATGAAAATGTTGCACCAACGGTCCTGATACTGTCGCGAAAACGTGACAAAAGTCGCGTTTCCATGGTTGCATTGTGACCGTTATGCCAGCGCGAGCTCTGACAGCCTGGCTCTTTGCAGATGTCCTTTAGAAGCTTTTTATTCTGCACGAATATTCTCTGGTTTGTTATAGAAGTGGGCTTCATTGATTGGGCTTCAAATAATCTTCAGATAATCCCAATTTAATTAGAATTTGAGCCTTCTTCTTCCTTTGGGTCATGGACCTGAAAATAGAGAGAAAACTCTATTAAAAACTAGATTTTTATTAATAATAAATGAAAAATGTGATATAAATGATGCACAAATGAGTGCTAATCAGCTATATGTTTTTGTAATCTTACAATACCATTTTCTTATATTTCTAATCTTAAAAATTCTATTTATTTATTCTATTAGCATTTTCTTCTTGCTAATGATTATACCTTCTTTTATGAATTCTTTGAATGACTTCAGGTTGAAGACTTTTAGAACAGAAAGACCTCGGTAAGCTAAGGACCTCGGAGTGGTGGAATACGCCTCCGGACTGAGGATGCTTTCAGGACAGAGGATGACTTCAGGAAGGTTGGATGACCTCGAGAAGGTTGGATGTGGCGGTGGCTCCGGGATGAACTCTAGGAGTTGTTAATTTCTTAATAGAAGCTCTAGATAGTTTGGACATGTGTCATCATCTTAATAAGGGCTAAATTTTGATCAATACAGATGCCCCCTACTTTTTCACTTGTCAGAATCTGCAAAAGAGAAGTCAGGGAAGCGAAGATGCTTGGGGTGGATGCTTTAAGACCCATCATGACGCTTTTGCGACATATCTCTTCAGATTACTGTAGATATTCTAGAATTAGTTGTTGGCTCCATAGCTGACTTTCAGTTATCATATCGAGTGGCGAGAACTCTTAAAAGACTGTGTCTTGTGCTTTTCGAATCCTGGCATCATTATTACTGGTGGCAATGATTGATCTTCTGCCATTTGCTATTGACCATAAATCTCCAGATATGAACTGACTTTTTAGGGATTGAAGATTTGAACTAGTGGCAGTTTGGCTTCCCATCCATCTATAAATAAGGGAAGATCCGTGGGAGGAAGTCCTCTTCTTTTTTCTTCAAAAAATTTTGTTTCGAAACCCTAATTTCTTTCTTGCTGCATTACCATGGCGTCTTTCCTCTTTTCAAAGGAGAAGGAGAGAGAGAAAGATGAGGAAATGACAGTCAGGATCTCTCCTCTGGAGAGTCTGGAAGATGTGTTGCATTAGTCATGGTGTAAGGGCTTTTACGGCCCATTGGTTATCATGATAGGGTGTCACCATTAGAGAGGACATGCCAGACGCAAGAATGGATTTTCAACTTACTTGAGGCAAGGGATGCTAGCTTTTCTCTCTTTTGGGCTGAAGTCTTTTAACTGGTGATCTAGAATCTCCCCATTTGATAGTGGTACTTCTCCAAGGCAGTGCCGAGTGATGACGTGATTTCACCAGTGTCTTGCATGTCTTGTCGGAGCCCGTCTCGTGTTGTGAATGTTTTTGTGTCTTTTGAGGGCATCCTGGAAGCCTATCTCATTCTTCTTGCAAATGTGAGGAGAATGGTGGCATCATATTGGCAGCCATGGTGTCGTGCCTGGTCTTCTCTTCGCCGGAGCTAAAATCCTTGGATAGTGGCACGAGCAATAAGACGATATTTTCTAGAAGGTATTATCCAACGAGCAAATCTTTGTTGCTTCAGCATCAAGAGCCTATTAATGTGGCAGGACTTAGAGCGTCAGGACTTGGGTCTACTATATTTCTTTTTCAAAAAATTATAAACACAGAGATGTAAAAGAGATTTGTATTACTCTTAGATGTCATCAAATGTATTTAATGGAATGTATTTGGAATGAAAATATTTCAGAATGGAAAGATCTTTGGAATAGAAATATATATATTTTTGAAATTGAAATGGTTATCTGAATCTTGCTTGGTTTATTTTTACCGTTGGCTTTTTTAGAATTGATATAACCATGCATCCTCTATCTATGGCATGATTGGTCAGATATGGAGTAGTTTGGCAGTTGTTTCCAGATCCGATCAGTGACATCTGCAAACTTTAGGCCTTCGAGTAGGGGAAATCCCAACAGTAGAGTTGGGTTCACGGTTGCTACAGAGTAGGCGAAATCTTATCAATGGAGCTGTGAACTTGACTCTGAGAGGAAAAATTCTTGCAGCAGAGTAGGGACTCCGAACAGAGCGAGGACCCACAATGGGGTTTCGACTGTCTGTAGGCTAATCGAGAGGGAGAGCGTAGGCGAATGCTCACTTTGTCATCTCTAAATGGGAGGAATCCCATCAACGGGATTTGGGATCTTGACAGGGGACATCCCCGCGGGGGGGAGGAGGATGCGAACGCAAGCATAAAGCAGAATATCTTAAATCAATTGTTAGATATAACATAACAAGTGTAATAAAAGTTAATATAAATCTAACAGAGTGGATTAACGAAATTATGTACATCAACTTCCAATCACACGAAACTAGTACGTCATAAGAATAATTCAAACAAGAAACCCTTATGTATATACTATTTGTCTTGTGCAGTTGTACTAAATATATAATCCATGTTAACCTGAAACAAATAATACATACATGCAAATGCAAAGACTATGTTATTGGAATAAAAGCAGTTTATCTTCAAATAATACCTGGATGATCATATCTTTCCTGAGTATTTAATCCGTATCTCCGGTAGGAATGGTTGGTTTGGAGTGTTTTGACAAGCCTGCGGTGTTAGTCTCCGAGTGGGGGCAGTCCAATCGACGTTACCTGCAAACTTGGTAGGGTTCTGAAGTGGGAGTGTGACCTATCGACAAATTAGATGCGTTCACTCTGAGTGGGGGTGGAACCCATTAGTGGAGTGGCAGTCCGATCCTCCAAATAGGGGGTATCCCAGCACTGGAATTAGAATCACGATTGCTTCTAAGTGGGAAAAATTCCATCAATAAATCTGTGAACTTGGTAGGGACCTGAAGTGAGGGTGTGACCCATTGACAGGTGGGTTGCGTTGACTTTGAGTGGGGTAGAACCCATCAGCAGAGTGGCGAGTCGGGTCTCCAAGTAGGGGAAATCCCCGCAGCGAAGTTGACACTAGCAGAGGGAAACAGCTAGGGGTCATCTGCCTATGGGTCAGATGAGGGAGTCTATAGACTAACGTTTGTGTTTGCAAGTGGAGGTGTGAGCCATTAACGGAACAACTAAAGAGAGCTCTGAAAGGGAAAAATCCATGTAGCAATGTAGGAGACTCCGAGCAGGGGATAGGGCCCATTGCGGAGGGTTTTAATTGCCCCTAGGCTAATCGAGAGGGAGCCCTTAGGCAGGTACTCACGTTGCCATCTTTGAGTGTGGGTAAGACCCATCAGTGGATCATGCGAGCATTGGGCTCCGAGTAGGGGTGAGACCCATCAGCGGAGCTGGATTCGCGGTCATCTCTGAGTGGGGGTGGACCCATTAGCGGAACGACAAATTTGTAGAGACTGAGAGAGGGGGTAATCCCAGCAGCAGAGTAAGCTGAAATAGTTTGATGCAAAATGTAATTTATTTGATTGTTGGAATAAATTACATGGAACTAACTTAATATATGGGTGTTTTTGGTGGAGGTACTCTCCTGTTTTCCTAGAGGAATCGGGTTACTTAATCTCTTTGTACTGAGTAATTGTGTGCTGTGGTTGGGTAGGAAGCAGAGCGCTTAGTTGTCCTGCGTCGAAGATCGCTCTGGGGGTGAGGATGTACTCCCTGAGGAAGCCCAGACAGACAAGGTCTTCCAGGTATCTTCGGTGGCTCTTTCAATGGGCCATTTGGTGTCCCTTGTTGTTGTAAAAAGAGCAGTACTCTTCTGCTTTAGGGAGTATGGGGTTATATTAGATTGGCTTCAGACGTCTTACCTGGTATTGAAGACCTCGTTGATGGAGAGTATCAGTGGGGTGAAGTGTTGTTCTACTCTGAAAGCTCAGAGCAGATTCGAAGAGAGAATTGGGAGTGCTTCCTTCTTGAAGGTGGGTTGCCTCGATTCTGGTGGCAAGGGTCGGGCGGTCTCGCGTTGCAAGTTCATCTTCTCTCCATCATTACTATGCTTGAGAGAGTGGCGTAGACTGTCTAAAAATCACTGAAGACAAGTCATCAGATAACAGAGTACATACTTCAGACGGGAGGCTAATCAAAGCGACTCGTGCAATGCCAAGACGCAGGGCTTGAAGCCTGCGCCTCCGCATCCCTCTAATGCTAAGACGCGGGGCTTGAAGCCCGCTTCTCAGCACCACTTCATTGCCAAGACACAAAGCTTGAAGCCCACACGTCAGACGCGAAGCTCGAGGCACGCGTCTAATATCACGTCAATGAGAAAACACAGAGTTTGAGGCTCGTGTTTCAACACTATCGTAGCGCCCAAACGCGAAGCTCGAGACCCACGTCCAGCATCACCTCAATGGCTAAACACATAGCTCATGCCCATGTTTCAACTACAGGAGAGCCCTGCGTCTCAGTTATAACTACCCTCATTACGGGTCAAGTATCGCCTACGTAATGAGGGGAGTTAACCCCCATTATGGAGAATTTTAGGGGACAGTTTTATCCCTAGAACCCCTATAAATAACTAGAGCTGCTATTGAAGAGGAATAAGAATTTTCAGCTGAGGAATATTGGCTTTACAAAAAGTTCTTCTACACAAACTTGCTGAGTTCAAGTTTTTACCTAAGTCTCTTTGAGAATTCATTGGATAGGAGTTGTGCTACTTCATCCGTGATCCAAGAGGGGAAATTCTGAAGAAACTTGATGTCCACTCGGTCAACAAAAAATAAGATTTACTTTCCACCGCTGCACAAAGGACCCAGCCTTAAACAAAGAGAAGATTTGAGCTTGAGTGTCTTCTCTCTTTTATAGTTGGAATTTGAGTTGTAACAACTTTTCTCCCCGTACAAGAGATGGCGACTCCGCTGGGGACTACTTTCTCTACTGACAAGCAAGTTGTGACGCAAGATGATGTCAACTTCATGGGAAAGACGGTCGAGTCACTTATCGTGGAATTTGACCTGACAAAGTACGAGGAGTTTCTCTCTTCTGGCTCCAAGAGCCCTAGATTGGTGCGGTATTGCCTAGATTGGCGCGACAATACCGCAAGGTCTCTTTAGAGATCTGCTCTCAAGTCTCTTCGGAAACTTCTCCAAAGATGGCCTGCGTAAACAGTGTCATTTCTGGCCGCGTCGCATGTGTGGCCCGCATCAACGTCTCCTACAAAACCCGCGAGACCAACGACGTTGAAGGCCAATCTTGTCGTGCCTCTCCTCTCAATATTCCTCAGTTCCAAATTAACGGAGGTTCCCAACAACTCGTGAAGCGTAACTAGAATGTTGAACGTAGACAAAGGCATCGCGTACGTCGACAACAAATAGAAGAATCTAGAAAAATCACCTGTCCAATAGATACAAGATGCGAGGCTCAAACCCGTGTCTCTTCTGAACTGCATCAGACGCGCGAAGTTCGCGTCTGGATATGAAGATGTAGAGCTCATGAGGCTCGCATTTTTAAGGCCCTACCTCGCAGACGCGACGTTCAGCAACACGAGATCCGTGTCTCTTCTCAGAGACACGAGATATGCGTCTCTACGTTAGAACACGGGACTCATGAAGTTCGAGTTTCTCAAGTGTCATCAGACAAATACGATAATCAGCAACGCAAGGTCCGCGTCTCTTCTCAGCAGAGACACGAGACTCGCGTCTCAAAGCAAAAATGCGAGAGTCGTGTCTGTCCTACATAACGTGAACTCCACATCTCTGAACCTTGCGCCCCTGAGACTTTCGTCTCGGAGTTGTGACGCAAGGTTACCATTCGCTTTCCAACAGTTAAGGTCAGAAAGGAGCTGAAAAGTCCTCATCCTCAGAGACTCGATGCTGGTCTCTTTGATCCCCCTCCAATGGATCTAAGAGATTACTTGAAAAAGAAGAGGAGTTTCATCAAATCACTCCACAATGCTATTGTGAACAGCTCATCACAGCGGTGCTCTCTTAATGCCACTACAGCTCACATGCAAGCAGACAGTCGGTGTTCAACCGGTTATCATTTACGCCAGTCTCCCGCTCGGCCAAAAGGCTTCGCTCCCGCATGAGGAGAACCTTCTCTGACGCAGAGTACCCTGAAGTTACTGCACACATGGTGAGTTCAAGCACTATGCCAAATAAAACTAAGGGGAAGTAGTCAATAGTCAGCTCCGACGAGTCTGACACCGAGCCGGAAGGAGGGCATCAGCATACCCGCACTCAAACTGGTGCAATAACCCTAATGGACTATAGCGCCCTAGCTTGGGGTAATAAGTAAGTGAGGCACACTCAGCAAGCACGGAATCACATACCTCGAACTCTTTTGTAGAGAAAGAAGTCTTTGCATATATGGCAAGGACTCCTGAAGAAATGGTCAGGCGCTTTGAACAGTAAGCTCAGGTTAAGAGGGAGCAACTCGATGTGATTCATACTCAACAAAAATCTGTCAACACCCCAAGAAGATGCTTTTTTGCAATTGGTTGAGGATAAAAGAAGAAGACGAAGGCCAAGACTCCTTCCAAGAAGTCCAAAGGTAAACAGAAGGAAGAAGAAAGCTCATCTTCTGTACATATTGAAGATGAAGAACGTTCCAACTCTGAGCCATCCAAGCCTCCATCTGAAGAGGAGGTTAATTCAGAGAACAGGAGAACTCATTCCAAAAGGATAAGCAAACTAGAGCAATGTCTTGAGGCCCTAGCCAACCGGAAAGGCCTCCAAGAAGCTGGAGTGATCCGGCCGTATCCAACTGAGTAGAATCTTATCCCGTACCCTCCTAAGTTCAAAGCTCTGACCCTATAGGCCTTCGATGACATGGGGTCACCGAACTAGCACATATACTACTTCAAGTTTCAGAACAGCAATGTAGTATCAAATGATACCATCCTAGCACGTTTGTTCATCGACACTCTGAAAGGGATTGCTTTTGAATGGTTCATGAAGCTCTCAGAAGGCTCTATCAAGAACTGGGGTGATCTGGAAAAGATTTTCCTCACCCACTTCTTCGAAGATGACTCGAAGATTACCATGACAACTCTCCGACGACAAGACAACGAAAAGGAGAGCCGGTTAAAGCATTTGGGGAGAGATTTCAGAATATGGCACTCTGATGTCCCAGTGGTATAATCCAGGCCACCTTAGTAGAAAAATGCCGCCATAATTTACAAACCTCACTTCTAACTTAGATGTGAATAACTAAAAGCCATTCCTAGAAGCAGTTGGTCTAGCAAGGCGAGCAAGCAGAGGAGATCGTCGCTAGTGTTAAGGCATAAGAAGGCAAGCTCAGACCCGAGAAGCCGACAAATGTGTGCACGAAGTGTCTTTTCAAGCTAAATAGAAGGACACACTGGCAACAGATATGAAGTCTCCCTCTAAGTCCCAACCAGCTAAAGGTGATAGCTCTTCAAACTAGCCACACGCCAACAAGCAGCACTCCTTCAAGGATGAGCATATTGATTCGTTTCTCAAGTTACTCAACAAGAGTAACGACTGAACTTCCTTAAGCTAGACATTCTGAGGAGGTGGGCAAGACCGACAACCCCAATTACTGCTTGTACCACAGGATGCTGGGGCACCCTAACGAGAGTTGTTATATCTTCAAAGACATCCTCCAAATTTTGATTGATGCAGAGGTGCTCAAGCTCCACCTGGAGCAGAAGAAAGTGACACCTAATGCACCTTTTGGTCATTGTTGATTTCATCACCTAGAGAAGTAAGAGCATTTGTGATTTTAGTAAACTTAGTAATCATATCATCAATAAATTCATTTTCTTGCATTCTAATACTTTCGTATTGGGAACGCAAGAGATCAATTTTAGCTCTCTTGACTTGTGATGTTCCCTCAAGAGTGACCAATAAGTGTTGCCAAATCTCATAGGAGGATTTGCAATGGATAACCCGTATTAAGTCATCCTCATTTGAAGCTAAAATCAAGGCATTTTGAGTCTTCGAATTTGCATCAACTTCCTTAGAGGTAAGATCGGACCAAGTGTCCTCCTCACCTACGGGTGCACTATAGGGCTTGGTCAAAGACTTAGCAACTCGGCTACCTAGATATTGCAAAAATATGTTCATCCTAACTTTTCATATGAGAAAGTTGAGTCCATCAAATTTGGGTGGGGTCTTAATGTTATCGACCAGCTTTACCAGTGGATGAATGAAGATATGAAAATAGTGATTAGCAACTTATAGGATCTCTCTAAGGATGTAAAGCCAAAAACTAGAGTCCTACCGCTGATACCAATTGAAATCGCACCTAGAGGGGGGTGAATAGGTGTAATGCTAATCAATGTACAAATTAAAAATGAGTTGACGCAACGATCACTCAAAGCAAGATTAGAAGCCGTATACCCGTGAAGGGCTCTGAACTTCTTTCTCGTGATTCCTCTAAATAAGAGTTTGAGGTACGCAATGCAATCTTGTTGTGAGAGTATAGATTGACAATATAAGAAAGAATGAATAGAAAGTAAAAGACACAAGTAAACCAATCACAAACACAGAGATTTGTTTCGAGGTTCGAGCACCCAGCTCTACGTCCCCGCCTTCACCCAGAAGGATTTCCGATCCACTAGAATTTTCATAAAGGATTACAATCATTAGGGAGTACACAACTCCTCAATCACATTCCTCTAGTTCAGAGGTAGTGTAGCCACAAGTACAATAATCACTTGGTGATCAAATGACCACAAATTCTCTTTTGAAAAACTTTTCTTTACAAAACCCTAAAGAATAATATGTAGGATTGAAGCTCAAAGTTTGTAAGTGAAAAATAAAATAAAGTAGAAAAGAGATTTGATTCAAAAACTTCAGAAATAAAATAGAGATTATAGCACAAAAACTGAGAGTAAAATACTTCTTTCAAGAATACTCAAACTTTAAAATCTTTGCAATAGTTATTGTAATTCACCTCAACCCCAACCACCCCTATATATTGGATTTAGGTAGGGATTAAAGGTTAAACATTTATTTGGACTAAGCAGGTATATTTTGACCAAAATCCAGCCTAATCCACGTTTTAAGATAAAAATCACGTTTTAAAACGGATTTAAAAAAACTAGCCGTTTGGCCAAAAATGCATAGCACGGTCACCGGCCGGTCGACCGGTTTTCAAATATTATGACCATTGGCTAACTCTGATCGATCGCCTGGTCGACCGGCCCAAACCGAGAGTTTGGGTCTGTCAGTCGGTCGACCGCTCGGTCGACCGTAATAGGGTCCGGTCGACCACACAGTCGACCGGGAAACGTGCACACATGCACACCCCATAGGTCAGGACTGCGGTCGACCGTTCTGACCTGTGCGAAGCCGGTCGACTGCCCGGTCGACCGCAACAGGTCATAATCAGAAAACAGGTTAGAAATTTGATTTGAAGATATGATATTTTCGAAGGGATTTTTGTAAAGGCTTTGTAAAACACAATAAGCTAAGTATGCATATACTGAAATAGGACTTAAAGTATTTTATCAAGAGTCAAAAATAATCTTTTGAAAATACGTACAATTTTGTGTATAGGGTTTTTGAGCTTCAATACTATATACTATTCTTTAACAAACTAAAAACACAATGATCCACAGGTAGGCATCTCTGAACCGCGCTCTTATCCTATGAGTGAGTCCTCTTGAGCCATCAACCTTGTAACATGCTTGAGAACTCTTGAGCCATCAATACCTGTATCAACCTGAAATTCATTCTTAAACCTCTATTAGTACCAAATAGCTTTTAATATTTTGTTGTCATCAAAACGCATAAACCAGAGAGTGTAACCTTTGGGCTAACAATCTCCCCCTTTTTGATGATGACAAAACATATAAGCTATAACACAAGATATAGAAGGGAGGTAAAAACTCCCCTCAAATAATGCTATATTAAATAAGTATGCTATACTAAAATATGAAACCATAATGAAAAAATAAACATGAAAACATATTCTTTAATATAAAACACACTTATTATTTGAGAACAAAACACAAGCACAAACACATATATAATGACAAACATATTTCTCCCCCCTTTTGTCATACATCAAAAAGGGATATATTAGTATGAAAACTCTTTAGTCAATAACACAAACATTGAATTCACCACATATAAAGAAAAATCTATTGAAATCAAGTGGTTTAGTGAAAATATCGGCAAGTTAAAAATCAGTAGAAACATAATCAATATCAATATCACCTTTCTCAAAATGATCTCTAAGAAAGTGATATCTAATCTCTATGTGCTTGGTCTTACTATGTTGATTTGCATTCTTAGTCATATGAATTGTACTAGTATTATCACAAAATATCTTAATATGATCATAATGCAAATCATAATCAAGGAGGGTATGTTTCATTCAAAGCACTTGAGCACAACATGCCCCAGCTGCAACATACTCCGCCTCGGCGGTTGAGAGGGCTACCGAATTTTGTTTCTTGGAAGACCATGAAATAAGACAATTATTGAGAAATTGACATGTTCCACTAGTACTCTTCCTATCCATTCTACAACCCGCATAGTCGGCATCCGAAAAACTCGTCATTGAGAATTGTCCGGTCTTCGGATACCATAGACTCATTCCAATAGTGTCCTTAAGATATCGAATAATGCATTTTACCACAATCAAATGGGATTCTTTAGGACAATATTGGAATCTAGCACAAAGACACACACTAAACATAATATCCGGCCTACTAGCCGTTAAATACAACAAACTACCAATCATGCTTCTATATAATTTTATGTCTACACTCTTACCTTGGTCATCCTTGTCAAGCTTGGTAGTGGTAGCCATGGGAGTGTTGCAAGTTTTTGAGTCTTCAAGTCCAAATTTCTTGATGAGTTCCTTACTGTATTTGACTTGACTTATGAAGATCCCATCACTCCTTTGCTTGATTTGGAGTCCAAGAAAATAGTTCAATTCACCCATCAAAGACATCTCAAATTCATGCTGCATACATGATTCAAACTTCTTGCAAAGTAATTCATTAGTAGAACCAAAGATTATCTCATCAATATATATTTGTACAATAAGAATGTCACTACCAACATGTTAATAAATAATGTGGAGACTACTTTACCCTTAACAAAATCATTTGATAGAAGAAAAGTAGAAAGTCTTTCATACCAAGTTCTTGGAGCTTGTTTTAAATCATACAATGTTTTATCTAGTTTGAAAATAAAATTTGAATGTATATGATCAACAAAACTGGGGGGTTGTTCAACATATACTTCCTCTTCAATAAAACCATTTAAAAATGCACTTTTTATATCCATTTGAAAAAGTTTAAAATTTTTATAGGATGCATAAGGTAGTGTGATCCGTATGGCTTCTAGCCGTGTTACGGGTGCAAAGATTTCCTCAAAGTCGATTCATTCAACTTGGGTGAACCTTGAGCCACTAACCTAGCCTTATTCCTAATAACATTTTCTGACTCATCCAACTTGTTCCTAAAAATTCACTTAGTACCAATAATTGGTCTATCATGGGGTCTAGGAACAAGATGCCAAACTTAGTTGCGCTCAAATTGATTTAGCTCTCCTTGCATAGTAAGAAACCAATATGAGTCACCCTCGACCTCGAGGATGATTTTGGGTTCAATATGAGATATGAATACATAATGCCCACACAAATCATGGAGTCTGAAGCGAGTGGTTACCCCCTTTGATACATCACCTATGATGAGATCTTTGGGATGATCTGTAGCATATCTCCAATCTTTAGGAAGTGGTTGTGATGGTTCCACTTCATCCTTTTGAACTTCACCATTTGGTCCTTACTTGTCTTCTTGGATGGGTAAGTCCTTCAAGGATATTTTCTTCATATCTTCACCTAAAGAATCAATTTTTACAACATTCTTAACAAATGCATTAGATTCCTCAAACTTAACATGCATAGATTCTTCAATTGTAAGAGATGATTTATTGAACACTCTATATGTTTTGCTAGTACTAGAATAGCCAATAAAAATTGCTTCAAAAGTCTTAGCATCAAATTTGCCCAAATTGTCTTTCGTGTTCAAAACAAAAATTTGCATCCAAAAACTTTAAAATACGAAATATTTGGTTTTCTCAAATGATAGATTTCAAAGGAAGTTTTGAAAATATTTTTACACAAGTAAATTCGGTTTGATATATAGCATGCGGTGTTTACGGCCTCGGCCCATAAGCATTGAGGAAGCCCGTATTCACTTATCATGGTTCTAACCATTTCTTGAAGAGTTCTATTCTTCCATTCAACGACTCCATTTTATTTTAGAGTTCTACGACATGACATTTCATGCTTAATTTCATTATTATTGCAATAAGTCATAAAGAATTGGTTGGCAAACTCACCACCTCTATCACTTCTTATGCGTAAAATCGAAAATCCTTTTTCTTTTTCAACCCTTTTTGAAAAATCTTAAAATGCGAAAAAGTTTGATCTTTATGCTCCAAAAAAAATCCATGTGAAACGAGAGAAATCATCGACTAAAACCAAAACATATCTATTTTCATTTAAACTTTTAGTTTTAGTTGGTCCAAACAAATCCATGTGGATCAATTTTAATGGCCTAGATGTCATGATATCCTTGATTGGTTTGAAAGAGGACTTGGTTTGTTTCTCAAGTTGGCACTCATCACAAATACGGTCCTTTTCAAACTTCAAATAAGGAATACCCTTCACCGATTCCTTAGAATTGATTGTAGCAAGATGATCAAAAGAAGCATGGCCTAGTTTTCTATGCCATAACCAAGAAACTCATCAAAAGCATTTAAACATTTTGTAGTGCAATCCAAATTAAGCATATCAATAATGTAGACATTATTTTCATGAAATCCAGTGAGAATACATTCATTGATTTTACAATCAAAAATATTATGAGAAGATTCATCAAAAATAACTTTGAGACCACGATCACATAGTTGACTAATACTAAGTAAATTATGTTTAAGCCCATCTATAAGAACTACATTTTCAATTAAAGGAGATGTACCAATCTTGATGTTACCTGTACCAATGATGATGCCCTTGGAGTCATCTCCGAAGGTGACGGTGTCACCTTAAACGTACCTCGATAGGGTTACAAAATTGTTGATGTCCTATGTCATATGCCTTGAGTAACCACTATCAAGGTACCACCGCTCCCTACGTCTTGGAGTCTTGGTGCGTACCTATATCAAATAATTGAATGGTTGATTTTGGTACCCATATTTTCTTAGGTCCTAATACGTTAGTGTTTCGAACCCAAACATGATTATTCATACTATTCATATGATCATAACAAAATTTGGCTAAATGACCATTCCGGCCACAATAAGTACATTTATAAATTCTTTCATATTTAAAAGCATAATGAGCACGTGGTTTATGAACATGTGATTTGTGAACATGTGGTGTTTTAGCATGCATGTGATGTGTTGGCATGATGAACATGTGGAGTTTTAGCATGTGATATTTTATTATGTTTAACATGTGAAGTGTGCATGTATTTCTTTGAAAACATTTCTTCTAGTTTAGTATTGTTAAATGCACATTCTTTTAAAACATTTTCCAAATTATTTATTTTAGTTTTTAACAAAAAAATCTCATTTTCATCAATTTTAGGATATTTAGCTTTGCATACAACTCTATAGGCATCAAAATCTCTTTGTGTTGAAATAATAGTGGAAGATAATTCATCTTTTTCTTTGTAAGAATAGCAATTTGGTTGTTAAGCATTTCATTTTCTTTTTCAATTTTAAACAATTCTTCTTAGAATCATAATTTTCTGAAAGTTCAATGAAAACTTGTAATAACTCTTCTTTGCTTATTTCAATATCATCATAAGATGGGTCGGAAGTTACCTTAGGTGTGTTTTTCATGAAACACATGTTAGCCGTGTCAACTTCATCTTCGGATTTACTTTCCGAACCCCAAGTGGCTTTGAACGCCGTCTTTACAAACGCCTTATGTTGCATCATAAAGGAAGATATCTTGTTCTTGAAATCTGGACATTTGGCCATGATGTGTCCAGGTTTCTGACAGCTGTAGCATGTGATCTTCTTCTCCTCCTTTCCTTCCCATCGCCTTCTATGGTTGAGCTTTTTCTTGTGGTACATTCTTTTTACATTTCTCACAGAAGAGATAGCTCTTCATCTTCTTCTTCATCTTCTTCATCATTGAAGATGGTGGAGATAGACTTGAAAGCAATAGACTTTTTCTTTTGAGGCATCATTTCCTCTCTAACCTTTTTCTCCATCTCATGAGTCTTAAGGTTACCAATAAGATTGATGAGCTTCATCTCGTCTTTGTCGTTCAATTCCTTCAAGGTGGTAGCTTTGATTTTCCATGATGAAGGGAGTGCACGAATCACCTTACGCACCTTTTGGTCGTTGTTATTTCATCACCTCGAGAAGCAAGAGCATTTGTGATTTTAGTAAACTTAGTAATCATATCATCAATAGATTCATTTTCTTGCATTCTAAAACTTTCATATTGGGAACGCAAAGATCAATTTTAGCTCTCTTAACTTGTGATGTTCCCTCATGAGTGACCAATAAGTGTTGTCAAATCTCATAGATGGATTTGTAATGGATAACCCGTGTTAAGTCATCCTCATTTAATGCGAAAAGCAAGGCATTTTGAGCCTTCGAATTTGCATCAACTTCCTTGGAGGTAAGATTGGACCAAGTGTCCTCCTCACCTACGGGTGCACTATAGGGCTTGGTCAAAGACTTAGCAACTCGGCTACTTAGAGATTGCAAAAATATGTTCATCCTACCTTTCCATATGGGAAAGTTGAGTCCATCAAATTTGGGTGGGGTCTTAATGTTATCGGCCATCTTTACTAGTGGATGAATGAAGATATGAAAATAGTGATTAGAAACTTATAGGATCTCTCTAAGGATATAAAGCTAAAAACTAGAGTCCTACCTCTGATACTAATTGAAATCACACCTAGAGGGCGGTGAATAGGTGTAATGCTAATCAATGCACAAATTAAAAATGAGATGATGCAACGGTCACTCAAAGCAAGATTAGAAGCCGTATACCCCCTGAAGGGCTCTGAACTTCTTCCTCGTGATTCCTCTAAATAAGAGTTTGAGGTACGCAATGCAATCTTGTTGTGAGAGTATAGATTGACAATATAAGAATGAATTAATAGAAAGTAAAAGACACAAGTAAACCAATCGCAAACACAGAGATTTGTTTCGACACCCAGCTCTACGTCCCCGCCTTCACCCAGAAGGATTTCCGATCCACTAGAATTTTCATAAAGGATTACAATCACTAGGGAGTACTCAACTCCTCAATCACACTCCTTTAGTCCAGAGATAGTGTAGCCACAAGTACAATAATCACTTGGTGATTAAAAGACCACAAACTCTCTTTTGAAAAACTTTTCTTTACAAAACCCTAGAGAATAATATGTAGGATTGAAGCTCAAGGTTTGCAAGTGAAAAATAAAACAAAGTAGAAGAGAGATTTGATTCAAAAACTTCAGAAATAAAGCAAAGATTAGAGCACAAAAACTGAGAGTAACACACTTCTTTCAAGAATACTCAAACTTTGAAATCTTTACAATAGTTATTGTAATTCCCCTCAACCCCAACCACCCCTATACATAAGATTTAGGTAGGGATTAAAGGGTAAACATCTATTTGAACTAAGCAAGTATATTTTGACCAAAATCCAGCCTAATCTACGTTTTAAAACGGATTTAAAAAACTACCCGTTTGGCCAAAATGCATAGCACGGTCGACCGGCCGGTCGACCGGTTTTTAAATATTATGACCGTTGGCTGACTCCGATTGACTGCTCAGTCAACCAGCCCAAACCGAGAGTTTGGGTCTGTCAGTCGGTCGACCGCTCGGTCGACCGTAATGGGGTCCGGTCAACCACACGGTCGACCAGGGAACATGCACACATGCACACCCCATAGGTCAGGACTGCGGTCGACCGCGCGGTCGACCGTTCTAACCTGTAATGGAGCCGGTCGACCGCCCGATCCACCGTTAGAAATTTGATTTGAAGATATGTTATTTTCAAAGGAATTTTTGTAAAGGCTTTGTAAAACACAATAAGCTAAGTATGCATATACTGAAATAGGACTTAAAGTATTTTATCAAAAGTCAAAATAATCTTTTGAAAACACGTGCAATTTTGTATGTGTAGGGTATTTGAGCTTCAATACTATATACTATTCTTTATACTATATACTATTATTTAACAAACTAAAAACACAATGATCTACAGGCAGGCATCTCTGAACCGCGCTCTTATCCTATGAGTGAGTCCTCTTGAGCCATTAACCTTGTAACATACTTGAGAACTCTTGAGCCATCAATACCTGTATCAACCTGAAATTCATTCTTGAACCTTTATTAGTACCAAATAGCTTTTATATGTTTTGTTATCATCAAAACGCATAAACCGGAGAGTGAAACCTTTGAGCCAACATAAGGTAACCCAGATCAATCTGGGAGATGAGGCTAATCCTAAGCCCATCTCCATAAGCAAAAGCTTATCACCTCCCGAGAAAGAAGATCTAATATATCTCTGCCAGAGTGTATAGATATCTTCACTTGGAACTATGAGGATATGTCTGGGCTTGATCCTCAGGTGGCTATGCATCGCCTCAACATCAATTCGAACGAAAAGCCCATCAAACAGCAGCAAGGATGGTTTCATCCAGAAATAATGGAAGTGATTCAATCGGATACCAAGAAGCTTATAGACTCTGGTTTCATCAGGAAGAACAGAACCCTGATTGGGTTGCTAATATCGTCTCTCTCACCTAGAAAAATAAGAAGATCCGGTTTGCATTGATTTTCATGATCTAAATAAAGTTTATCCCTCTTCTAATCATAGATGTCATGATCGACAGCACATGCGGGTTTGAACGGATGTCTTTCATGGATGGATTCTCTAGATACAATCAAATTAAAATATACCTTGACAATGAGAATCATACATCCTTCAAAACACCACTAAGGGTGTATTGCTATACTGTCATGCCCTTAGGATTGAAGAATGCGAGGGGACATATCAGAGAGCTATGAATACAATCTTCTACAAGCATATACGCAAATATTAAAATGTTACGTGGATGATATTGCAGTAAAAAATCATGCCAAAGGTGATCACATAGCAGATCTGAAGATAGTATTCAATATCATGAGGATGCATCAATTGAAGATGAATCCCACCAAATCTTTCCTGGGGGTAGCCAGTGGCAAGTTTCGTGGGTTTGTCGTAACATCTAAAGGAATTCACTTTGACCCAGAGAAAGTCTGCGCCATCCAGAAGATGCAACCTCCAAAGAATCTTAGAGAGCTTTGAGGATTGTAAGGGTGACTAGCCTACATTCGGAGGCTTATCTCAAATCTCTCAGGGCGATGCCAACTCTTCACTAAATTGATGAAGAAGAGTGTTTCATTCATCTGGGATGATGCTTGCCAACAAACATTCAAGGAAATCAAGTGGTATCTCACGCATCCGCCTGTACTTACAACTCTGGTGTCAGGAAAGCCTTTCCTGATATACGTTCGAGTTATGAATCATTCTCCAGGAGCTTTATTAGCCCAGAATAATAATCAGGAGCACGAGCAGGCAATCTGTTACTTGAGTAGAATCATGATCGGAGCTGAATATCGATACAATCTGATCGAAAAAGAATGCCTCGCGTTGGTGTTCGTTGTCCAGAAAATGCGACACTACTTGGTGGGCCAAGCCATATACGTCATATCAAAAGTCAATCCTTTAAGATTGCTTATGACGAAGCCATCTTCGTTGAATAGTTGATTAGCAAAATAGGCCATATTGCTCTCCTAATATGAGATACAACTCCTGCCATAAAAAACTGTAAAGGGATGGGTAGTGGCAGACTTCTTGGCTGAACATTCAGATCCAGAATGATCAAACTTTATGAAGATCTCCCAGATAAGATAGCTGAAGTTTGCTTGACCCAGACATCTTTCAAAAGATAGGTGTGGCAACTATTCTTCGACAGCGGATCAAGAACGGCTTCTCAAGGAAATATCATAGAGGGAGTGGGGGTAGTATTTATTTTCCCACAGAACTACGTACTCCTTCGTGCTTTCTCATTAACTGAGTCGCGTTCCAACAATGTAGCGGAATATAATGCTCTCTTGATCGGGATGCAAATCACTGATAAGATTGGCATTAAAAATCTTAAAACGTACGGTGATTCAAAACTCATAGTCAATCAGGTTCGCGGGAGTACGAAGTCTGACATGAAAACTTAGTATCCAATCACAACGCAACCATCCACATGGCGGAGAGATTCAAAACTTCTACATTGACCATGAACCTCGCCAGCAAAATGCACATGTAGATGCACTGGCGTCCCTCGCCGCTTCCTTGGCTTTCTAGCCAGAACGACAGAGAAAGTACTTGTTTACAACCATGACTTGTACTGCCTGAAGTTCACCCTTGAAGATGAGCAAACGTCAACAGGAAGTCTTCGAGTCAAAGATGCTCTAGGGACTTCAGCAGGTCTAGAGCTCAGGGATTGGTGATTCCTATACATCGACTATGCCTTATACGATATACTGCCCGATGACCCTAAAGAGGCGCGCTGCCATTGGAAGGAAAGCCTCTAAGTTCTACAACAATGCGACCACAAGAATACTGTATCGCCATCACATGATAGAATCCTCCTCCGCTTCCTATCACATAAAGAGGCACATGAAGCACTTAAAGAGGCTCATGACGGTATGTGCGGAGCTCATCAACCTGGTTCAAAACTTGGAGATCGACTCTAAAGATTGAGATATTATTGGCCAAAGATGATTCCTGACGCCATCGATTACGCTAAGTGATGCCACACCTATCAGATTCATGGCGACTTCATTCATCAGGCACCAGGACATCTTCATCCTAAGAGTTCTTCCTGGCAATTTGAGATGTGGGGAATGGACGTGATTGGTCCTATCAGCCCACCTCCATTCAAAAGACATCAGTTTATCTTAGCTATAACCGATTACTTCTCCAAATGGACGGAGGCAGTCCCTCTAAAGGAGGTGAAGACATCTTACGTGATCAAGTTTATAAAACATCACGTAATCTACTACTTTGGCATGCCACGATGGATTGTCTATGATAACTAGCCTCAGTTCATCAGCCAAACATTCTAGAGATTCTGCAACAAGATCAAAATCTAAAGTGTGTCTTCAACGACATACTACCAGCCGCTAACGGCCTTGCAGAAGCTTTTGACAAAACTATTGGGAAGCTTCTCAAGAAGTTCATCTCAAAAAGTCAACACGACTAGGATGACAAATTAGGTGAATGCTTGTGAGTTTATCGCACAATAGTGAGAATCCCGACGAAAACTACATTGTTCTCTTTGGTATACGGGTGTGAAGTTGTACTCCTACTAGAAATCTATATTCCATCTATGCGCGTTGACTTAACAATGGAGATGACAGATGAGGAGAAGCATCGACTGTGACTTCAGGAGCTGGAAGCTTTGGACGATAAATGCCTGCAAGCTCAACAGCAAATCAAACTTTATCAAGCTCAAATTTTCAGAGCCTTCAATAAAAAAGTTAACAAGTGAAATTTCAAGAAAGCCAACCTTATCTTGGCTGCCAGAAGACCCATGGTGATGACACATAAGACAAAAGAGAAATTTCAACCCAAGTGGGAAGGACAATTTGTGGTAGAGCCAGTTTACTCAATGGACATATCACCTGATAAATCCAGAAGGCGATATACTTATGATGCCGATTAATGGCAAATTCTTGAAGAAATACTACCCTTGATCATGTTAAATTAAACCTCTAATCATTGGGTCGATTATGTACGACATTTGCATCGAATGCATTCCCATACGATGGAATTCTCGGTTAACGATTATGTTCTGCTCAACACGAGCATAATAGTCTTCATTAATCAACAAATATTCGGCGACAATTGGGTCCAGTGTCGATGACAAAACATCGCCAGAGTTTAACCGGCATATAAGAAGCTGGTTAAGAGGAATGGTCGGGTGAACAGCGCAGGGGAACACGATCCAATCCTCGATAGAATTGAGTTGATGAAGGCAAACTAAATGAGTATTAGTTTTGTCACTCTTCTTTAGAGGCTATCAAAATCCGACGCCTCTGACGGCTAGCGTACAGGACAATGTTGGCTTTTAAGTCCAATATAAGTCCTCGATAACTCTTTATGCTGAGGGGAATCATAGCTAGCCCAACTCAAACGGTAGTTGGTAAAGGCATAACAAATCCATTGATAGCTGAGGGTTTACGAAAAATCCTAAGGGACTTGGTCCTGCCTTTCCCTCCAAAATTCCTTACCAATTTTCTTCCATAGAATGGTAAGGCCACAAAATACATGTATCCATTTCGCCGATGAAATGAGCACGACTTGTCAAGTTAACAGTAAATCTCTGACAAGACATTTTTCTTAATCCCTAACGGAGTTCCTCAAGTTAATATTATATCTCTAACAATTTATTTTATTTCCCACCAAAGTCCCCTACCAATTCCGCCCCATGAAGTGGTAGGTCCATAAACTCAATCACTGTTATGTAAACACCACGCCTCTAACAGTGAAAAGTTTCAATACTCCTCAGCGAGTACAAAGTTTCACTTGATGACTCCCTTACATGGAGTCACAGGTCTCTAAAATTGTCAAGTTAAACACTACATCTTTGACAATCTAAACTTCACTTGTCAATTCTCCTCAATAGAATGGCAGGTCCTCAAAATTGCTCATAGTGCAAATCAACTCTTGTCATGTTAACACTGTACCTCTGACAAATTACTGTTAAGTTTAATATCACACCTCTAACAGTGATCAAGTTTCTTTCAAGTTCAACATTAAACCTCTAACAGTCACTTCCCTCAGGCTTTCATATCAAAGCTGAGATGAGCGATGCTAAGTTCAATATCACACTTCTAGCATCCAATTCATTGTTAAGTTTAACACTACACCTATGACAATGGCTTTCCCTCGAACTTCCGTATCGAAGTGGAGATGACCAATGTTAAGTTTAAAATTACACCTATAACATTACCTCCACAGTTAAGTTTAACACTACACGTATAACAGTGGTATCTTCAGTTTTTCTAAACAAAACTGAAATTCCTATGGAGTTAAGTTAACAGTACACCTCTAACTCACATCGTTGTCAAGTTAATATCATACCTCTGATAAGATTCAATCTAACTCGTTAAGTTAATATCACACCTCTGATGGTAAAGAAATACTCAGATCCCCTACGGGTCTAGTTTCACTTGTTATTCTCGTCAATAGAATGGCAAGTCCACTTAAAATCACTGTTAGGTTAATATCACACCTTCAACAGTGTTCTCTCTACTCCCCGACTGAGTCTTAATTACTTTAATATTAAACCTCTAATGATAGACTCAATCACAATCCCCTGCAGAGTAAAAACTTTACTTGTCATTCTCATACATATAATGGCAAGTCTATAAAATCTGTTCTACTCCTGTCAAGTTAATATCACAGCTTTGACAGTAACCTTTTTGAATTCTTTATATGAAAATTTTCAACTTTGAGTTGCTAAGTTAAAATATCACACCTATAACAAATCAAAGGTAATCACTTGTTTGATTTTCAATGCAAAAAGGAAGTGAAGACAAATAAGAAAGCAAAAAAAGTGTCACTTTTATTAATATTCAAAAATATGAAAGTGATACAAAATGTTCTCTTATCCAATAAGATTGAGTGTTACAACAAAGGAGTATAAAGAAGTCCCTCTTACTCAGCAAAAGGTTGCACTCACTACTTGAAACATTGAAGATACACGAAGTTCGTCTTCTTGATTATAGCCAAGAACAACAATTGACTTCCTCTCCTCTTGAGAACAATGGTGTTTATTGAGATCAAAATGCAAGAGAACATTCTGATTTCACCGACCAACTGGTGCAAATATCTTCACAGGCCATAATCTTTCGCTTAATGGGAAGCTCCGCCACCAGAAAGTCATCCAATGAGCAAAGATTTTTCGTCGTCATCACTTCTTTGAACAAGATTGGTGAAGGGAGGATCTGAGACCTTACTGGTGATGTTCTCTTTCCCGTGACCTTTAAATGCAACGTGCCCACTGTAATCGGAAGGATCTGAGACCTTATTGGTGCATCATCCCAATATGTCATGATGTTATCGAGAATCGTGTGGATCTTCCTCGCCCTTGGACAGAAGTTCTGATTTCTTAAGTGGTCGCCAATTGAACGAACTGGTCATTTCATGTCTACCTCAATGGATGCGGCAAAGACACTGGAACCAACACCATCAATATGGCCAAGACCTGTAAGAAGAAAAAACCCAAGGGTTAAAATTTCTGCAAAGACAGAAGATATGGACCCAAGTGCACGGCCCAACGTGAGACTCGCGTGTGATAATTGAAACGCAGAATATATAGTAAGGGCGCAGACGCGGGCCTTAAGAATTTTTCTAATTCATAAAATCTAGACGTGAGTTTTATACATGAATCTCATGTTTAAAGCTTCAAGATACAGAATTTACCATGCTCTGCAAAGACAGAAAATATGGATCCAAAGGCACAGATGTGGGTCTTAAGACATGAAATCCAGACGTGAGTTTTATACGCGAATCTCATGTTTAAAGCTTCAAGACGCAGAGTTTTGTAAGTACACCTAGAGGGGGGGTGAATAGGTGTACGGCTAATCTAATGAACTAAATGTGAAAATTTAAACTTAATTGCAACACACTTAATGCAACCAACGAGTGTAGCCGAATTCCCGGTGAAGGGCTCTGGACTAACTCCTCTTGATTCCTCTGAATAAGAGTTGAGGCGCTATATGAAGCTCTCGTGGTTAAGTACAAGTGAGGCACACAAACAATCACAACCAAGCATATAAATATGATATGACAATATGAATCAATGCAAGGCATAATATAAAAGAGAGAGAGTTAGAGTCAACGGATCAAACACAAACACCGAGATTTGTTTCGAGGTTCGAGCACCCAACTCTACGTCTCCGCCTTCACACAGAAGGATTTCCACTAACTCGTCCACAAATGACTTCCACACAGGGAACCTCCACTGAGGATTTGGGGCAATACAATAACTTGGAGAACACAACTCCTCTCTTTACAAACATTAGAGGTTAGGAACAAAGCCACCCAAAACTCAATCACCTCACACTTGAGGGATGGGCACAAAGCCAACAACCAATCAACCTCTCACTAGAGGGATATGGCACAAAGCCACCACTCCAAAATCAACCTCTACACAAGAGGGATAACACAAAGTAGGAGGGTTTACATTTAGTGATTAAAAGATCACAAACCAATTTCTTTTCTACAAAAACAAGGATCCTATAGAGAGGATAGAATGATAAGCTCAAGTGTGGAAAATAAGAGTTTGGAAATCAAAAACTCAAAGAAAAACTCTAGGGAAAAACTCTAGAAAGTAATGTAAATGAAGATCAAATCAATTCCCAAAGAATTTTCTTTTCAATGATTTTCCAACCCTTTTAAAACAAAGATCAAATCTTTAAAGCCAAAAACTACTTTAAAAAAAACTTGCTTTTAACACTTGAGAATGGGAGAAATTTTGCTCTTGAAAAACTTGGAGAAACCCTCTCTCAAATGGGGTATTTATAGCCCATTGAAAATTCTGCCCGTTGGCTGGCAGAAAGGTCAGTTTTGACCTTCCGGTCGACCGGCCAACGGTCAAATTTTTGACCGTTGAGCCTTCCGGTCGACCGCTAGGTCGACCGGGCCAGAACCAAGGAGCAATTGTTCTCTGGCCGGTCGACAGCTCGGTTGACCGCCCCCACCCGAGAGTGGGGCGCTTGCAGTCGGTCGACCGCTCGGTCGACCGGCTAAGTGGCTGGCCAGCATGCACATTCTTATGCACGTCGGTCAACCAGTCCGGTCGACTGACTCTGGGTCCGGTCGACTGTCCCGATCGACCGCCAGAGCCTGGCAGGGCTGTTTCAGGACTTAAAAACTGGGTATTTTAATTCCAATTAAATCCCATAAAATCTCTAAAAATCTACAAAAATGGTTTCTTATATTCTCTTTGAAATACAAACATGTGTGAAAAATTCAACACATATTTCAAACCATTTGAACCATTTTTGTGACTTACAAATTTTGCCGAAAACTAAAACCCGTATTTTCCAAAACTTGGATTTTTCAAATGGAAATCTGATTTGTCCAAACTCATCCAAATACAAAAACATGATATTTAAATAACTTGAAACATGTTGCATATGGATATAATCCAATATACAGGAAAGATCTATATATCAATGTTTTTGACTTAAAGCCCAAAAATACATTTTGTTAAAACACAAAACTCTAAATACATGAATAGGCATATCAACTAAGTTTGTTCAAGAATATAAAGCATACATGTATATAGAACAAATCTAATATACATTTAAACCATGTAAACTTGTATTGATATAATATCTATTCATGAAAACCAAGGTCGGTTAAACTAAAAATCGAAAACCAATAAACATGAAACGTGTGTATGTTGTGAACTTGAGCATATCATACTATCTAATCTTTAACAAATGGATCTAAACAATTAACTAAACAATGTACCAAAGTATTCTTGTAGAGTGCCGTCTCCAAGTCGACTCGATCCAAACGTGATCCACCGAGCTTGACTCCAACGAGTGCTAGATATGAACTTTGACGCTCGGGCTCTTGAATCACCATGTGAAAGCTCCAAACACCTTTGTTGAAGCTAATCACCTACTAATATCTTGGTTAAGTATCTAAAACTAAACGTCACAAGATTATTAGTAAACTATAACTACATGAGTTAATTATCATCAAAACTAGAGTGGAAGGCCTCTGGGCCAACAAGTTTACCATGCTCTACAAAGATAGAAAATATGGATTCAAATGCACAGTCCAACATGAGATTCGCGTCTGATGATTGAAATGCGAGGCATATATTAAGGGCGCAGACGTGAGTCTTAAAAATTCTCTAAGTCATGGACTCCAAATGCGAGTCTTATACGCGAGACCCGCGTTTAAGGCCTCGAGGCACAGAGTTTACCACGCTCACGTCTGAAAAACTCGGGACTCAAAAGTCAACAAGCTCGTGTTTATCAATTAACGCGAGGATCGCGTTTGCAGAGCATGGATGCATGGACCTCAAGTCGACTGTCTAAACTTCAAGAAAGATTTTCAAAAGTTTTAAGAAAGAGATCAAGAGACAAAGTCTCTTCATATCGGTGATGATAGAGCTTCAAGAAAACAGAGCCTTATCATGGCAAACGCCATTTCCTACCTGAAGAACAGTTCTCTGAAGGGTGGACATCATCCATCAAGATACGACTATAAAAGCACCAGAGGAGATGCTTTTTGATTTTGAAATGACTTAATAGTGATAATCTTTGAAGAAGATTGTAAGAAAGCATTAAACCTTTGGGTTCTTTTAAGAACTCTGAAAGTTCTTCAGGATGTATGCCCGGAGAAGAAGATAGTCTAAGAACTCAAAAAGTTCTTCAGAGCACACACATGACGGAAAACAGTGAAGATGAATGACTGTTAAGAGGCTTATAGCCGATTTATAGGCTCACTAATGGCCATTAAGTAATGGCATAAAAATCAAAGCTGTTCTTAAAGGCCAATTAATAGCCTTAATTTGCGACGCAAATCTCAAATTCAGTCTAAGTAAGACACATGAATTTTTGTCCTAGGAAATCCCAATGACGTTTGGATTTTCAATTCGACACGCGTTCCCAACCTTCAACACCAATTCTGCCTCGAAAGATCCAGTGAGATCTTCATGCATAGAGAGTCGAGTCATCAGAACCGCGTCTCCATAACTGAAAGTGACACTTCAAGGGCCACATTTTGAAATCCGTGTCTTTTCACAAACTGAAGGCCGCGTCACCTCCAACAAGTTGAAGGCCGCGTTTCCTCAACAAAATGAAGACCGCGTCTCTTCGACCGCTGAGGCTGTGTTCCCTCAACAAATGGAAGAACGTGTCCCTTCGATGGCCAAGGGCTGCGTTCTTTTATCAACTCAGGACCGCGTCACTCCAACAATTCAGAGTCACGTCATTCCTAACAATTCAGGGCCGCGTCTCCCCAACGGTTTAGAGTCACGTCTTCTCCAATAATTCAAAGCCGTATTTTCCCTAACAATTCAGGGCCACATCTCCCCAACAATTCGGAGTCGGTCTCCCTTAACAATTCAGGATCGCATCTCTCCAATAATTCAGAGCCGCATCTCCCCTGTAATTCAGGGTCGCGTCTCACCTACAACTCAGTGCTGCTTAAGTTTCTCCGCTACAACTCAGAGCCACGTCTCAACAAATGGCTAAGGACTGCGTCTTCACCATGGCCAAGAACCGAGTCTCAATCGCGCGTCTCCTCACCAAGCGAGACCCGTGTTTTTATAGCAAGCATGAGTCGCGTCCTTCGCGTTCTCACTTGTTTAACACAACGGCTACGTCTGTGAGAGCTGTGTTCTGCCACACAACAAAGAGTCCATCTGATTCTCAAACACAAAAGAAGGAATAAGATGAGACAAAATTTGATAACTTTTATTATTTATATCAAAATTATAAAAGTGATACAAACACTCTCTTATTTGATAATTGGAGTCTTAAAAAAAAAGGAGATACACAAGGGGGAGATACAAAAGGAGGGGACTAATCTTGCTCAACCAAAGAGTGAATCTGGTTTCAAGGGCGCTGAATCTTATGCTGGCTTGCTCTCTCAAACTCTGCCCAAGCTTGAACTCTCATTCTTCTTCTGACAGGAATTTTTTCGTGGCAAGTTGTGCTTGAAGAGATTCCAGCTTGAAAGAACGGGCAGTAAGATCTTCTTGAACCTGCTTCTTGGCAGCCTCTAACTCCTCCAGCCTCTTCTTGGCAAAAATAATTTTTGCTTATTAACCTGAATCAACGCTTGCGCCTTGGCGATAGCTGCTTGAGCATTGGTTATAACTTGCTCTGCATTCTTGGTGATGACCTCAAATTCCCTGGAATCATCAACCAACTTTTTGTAGCCGACCTGGAATTTGCTGAAGTGACGAGCCTCCTCAACCATCCGCTCCTCGATCTCCTTCAGTTCATGTTCTTGAGAAGCGAGGAGCTTGTATAGCATCAACAGGGTCTCATCCATTGGATTAGCACTTTCCAAGGTCCTCAGTTCCTTCAAGAATATCCCCAGTTGTTCGACCAGCGTCAGATATACCTTGGCCTGATCCGAACTTCCAGTATGACAAATATTCTTGATCTGGCTTTCAAGAAGCATTCAGGCAAACTCGAAGGAACTTCTCCCAAAAAGACCAACTCGATACAGGACTTCATGGAAGTGAAGAATTGTTACACCATCTGATGAGCCAATTATTCTATGATGTCCATGGTTGGAGCTAATTCTATCGATGCGCTTTCGGATCCCCTTCTATAATCGTGCGAACGGTCTCCATAGAGGCAGAAACCGTTTCACTGAGCACAGGGACATGCCAGCAGCAGGTTCTTTTGACGCTGAAGTGTGACCGACACCTCCGGGATTATTACTGTGGCAGCATTTGAGATCACAACCTCAAGGACAGACTTCACGATACTTGGTTCAGCCATTGAAGTCTGAAGTGTGCTGTCCCCCGCGCCAGTACTTGCCACGGGCTCTTCCATTTGATCCACTTTGGTACTCTCTGCAATCATAACATCAATGTTAGCAATGACAATGAGAATGAGAGTATATAGAGAATCTTTATTCTCTTACCAAGCTGCGGATCCAAAGACGGTAGATCCTTTGGTAGGCTACTGTGGGACGAAGGTTCCCCGGTCACGGTAATTGTACCCTCCGTGATCGTGTCGGTAACAGGAACTTCAAGGCCTTTCAGCTGGACCAGCTCTTTAATCATCTCCTTAATGTGAAAGGAGATTAAAGCTCCGACAGCAGTGGCAGCTCCTGCAAATAACAGTCAAGCGAGCGTTAAGACAATATTCATATAAAGAAAAGAACAGACGAGGTAAAAGAAATACCCTCGGTGGCGGTAACTTCTCCCGATGGCAGAACCAGTGCAGGGACATCCACCTGTATCTCCTCCTCGAGATGTGTGTAAAATTGCTAGTTTTTGGGGGAGCAAGTTCATCACCAAAGTCAAGTTCGTCTCCTGAGATGTCAACATGTTCCTCAGATGACGAAAATGATACTTGAACCAAGGAGGCCTCAGTGACAGGAGCTTTACCACTGAGAACCCCAGTGGTAGGACTGGGTTCCACAACCCGAAAAGTCGACATCAAAAAGCTAGGAGAGCCCGACTGTTGCATCTCCATCCTTTCTTCTTGAGCCGAGGGGACTTCCAGTCGAGTTGAAACTCTCGATTGAGATGGGATTTTAACTTCAGCCCTCTCTTTCACTTCTACTAGCTGTTCTGCAACCACAACCCCTTCAGCCACGGTGGACTGGCCTGCAGGCTCTACTTTTGGCAAGACTGTAGGGCCCCTACTGCGCAAATACCAAGGACGAAGAGCTAAGACTGCCTCCTCTCTTCTTCTTCTTCTTCCTATTCCTCTGTACCAGAGGGGATTATCTTAGGAATTTGGGCTGAAGCTGCAGCCTCAGACCCTTTCCTTTCCTTCTTCTGTCTAGGCTTACCTTGGGAAGCAGAAGCCCAAGGGCGTTTAGGCACAGCTTGTCGAGTCCTTCTGGTGGGTTGCTCTTCAGTAGCTCTTGCTCTAGACTCCAACCTAGAGTTGCCTCTGTTCTGCAGGCCTCCCTTTCAGCCTCTCTCTCAGCTTCCATGTACTTGCTCATCCCCCGCATATGGATCTTGGAACCCGACTTGACTTTATATGATGCCTTAATACTCTTAATATAAGAAGTATTCATTTCAAAGCTGGGTACCCTACTAGCGATGAAGTACCATGTGCAGAACCGGATGCTCGTATAACAATTGGGTGTCTTGTGAGGAAGGCTAAAGACGACCCATGTTCCCCTAGCCATACTGTAGTGCCACGCTCGAGCGTCTTTAAACAGGTTGTCGCTGAAGCGAAGGCCAGTTTTGAGGTGTCGACATATAATTGATCATAACCAAACAGCCAAGCAAAATAGCTAGGCATGTAAGGCTCGATCATACAGGAATCACCTTGTCAGAAGATCAAGTATCCGCGCCGGATATTGATGAGCCACTAGAAGACTCTAGAAGGTAGCCGTGTGAACTCATCCGGGCCTGCAAGGTCAGCGAACTTGTCCCCGTATGATGCATCAGAGATCTCAGGGAAACATCAGTCGAGCTGATAGTTCGAGCTTCTTAGGATAGCCTTTCGAACATAGAACATGTAGTACTACGACCAGCTCGACCTTTTCAACTGCTGCACAAAAGTGACGAAGTCCTCTGAGGGAGACACTACTGTCATCAGTGACGGGCAGTGCATAACATACCAGGCCATTAGGTATGTGTAAGGGGGCTTGACTTTAGGATTGGGAGTTCTCACTTCTGGCCTCCCTTCTGAATCTACGACCGGCCTGCCTTGGGAGTCTACAACGGCCTCCGCTTCACACAGGCTTTTAGCTAGCACCCGTAGGCCGCTCTAGATACCAGCCGCCATCGTAGGAAGGAGAGAATCGACTTCCCGTGCGCCAACAGAACTGCCGGGTTCACCACGTCGGCGATGATCACCTTGTGTGGTAGCGTCAGCACTATGCACCGTTTCAGCCATAGCATGAGGAAGCACGCCAATAGAGCTCGGTCAGATATCGGGATCTTGGCATGATGATGAAAACTTTCAAAGACGTATCCGGTTTGAAAGTATCCTCATTCGACTCCGCAGTTTTTGAGCTGGTGGAGGCACTGATTCTTTCTGCAATTTCTTCCTCAGTGCTGCGATCCAGACGATTATTGGGTTATACTTATCATTTATGTCATTGAAAAAATAGCTCACCCAGGATATCTGCTTGACACCTCTGTTTCTCTAGCCAGTCGTCTACCTGAAGAAGTGAAGTGGCATAACATTTTTCAGTAGGTCTTGTACACTTGAGGATCATCCTTCTTCAGCAAGTTTAACTCCTCAGTGGCTGAAACATACTCTTCATAGGGGGTGTCTGCAATTACCAGCCTGAAACTTTATACAACTCATGGAGAGCAAGCCATATCTCTCCAACTGGGATGAAGAACGTGCATGTCCAGGGATTGTATCGCTCTAAGATACCATAAAGGCGGTGGGAACTCTGTAGGATGCCATATTGAATGACCCTAACAATCTGGTACAGTCCCGCCTGCTTCAACGAGTCCTCGAACTCTGTTAGAACAAAGCCCACTATTTTGCCCCACCATGACTTTTTTGAAGAATAAACCCACCCAACTGGACGAAAGTCAGTGGGAAAATCACTCTTCTCCTTCAAGAATTGGTTAATGAAGGTGGCGGCCAACTGAGGGGTCTCCCCCATCGGGTACTCAGCCCTAATTCTGAGATGTAGCCCAAATATATCTCTCTCGTGACCGACGACGTAAGCCTCGTTCGTGCCCATTTTGCCAAGAGACACTTCAGAGATAGATTTAGAGGTCCCACTCCATTGTGCGGCGTACCGACATGTGCTGCAAATATGCAAGGGGTATACTCTCTCCATGTTAGGAAGAAAGAACTTCTTGTTCCTGATTTGGCGGAGCCATTTGTAGTCTCCGTCATATAGGATCTTGTCGTCTTCAGCAATGGCATCACCGAAGAAGAAGTCAAGTTTCTTTAGTGTAACACGAGAGTCAGACTCGAATTGACCATCCATCATGATCTCCCGGAACGTTAGCATTCTAGGACTGCTATGTCTATCCTGACGCTCCTTTGACTTCAAGAGAAAGACTGGACCGGTCCTACGGAGCACGAACAGGAGGTTGAGATCGACCCCACCTACATGTCCAAAATGATACTTCTTTGAACAGAGGGTTTGTGGAGTATTGCACTACAAAAAAAGAACAACACAACAGTCAGCAACTTAAAAATTATCAATTGTTGAAGCTCAGATGCAAGATTCACCTAAGAACTGTGTCTAATGACTGAGACGCGGAACTCAGTGAGACCCACATCTAACCTCAGAGATGCGAGGTTCACATGAAGTCCGCGTCTGAATTCCACCACTTAGAAAATTTTCTAAGTGTTGGGATTAAATGCAAGGCTCAGGGTAATCTGTGTTCAATAGATAGATGCAGGCTCAAGCCGATGAAGCGAAGACGCGAAGTCATCAAACCCACGTCTTCCCTACCAGTGCAAGAGTCGCATCTGCAAATTAAATGCAGGCATGAGCCTCACGTTGGTGGTTCAACTCCAGAAGAGGCTTAAAAGTTCAGATAACTCTTCGAATTCTTTAATGGCAAAACTAATTCAGTCTTATTACTTGAAATGGGGGCCTCCTGCATGGAGAACTTTCCATTTGAACCTCTGGAATGACAGTCCTCGAGGAAGAAGCCATAGGCTTGATCTTTGGGGCCATTTTTATGGTGAATTCTCTAGAGAAGATGGAGACAAGGAAGAAAAGGCTCGAAGCTTTTCTAAGTTTTTAAACTCTGGACGCTCAATTCAACAGAGAAGAAAGAGTCTGATAATGACTTTTGAAATACTGCTATCTTTTTTATAGACATAGTGATCGGTGGAGATACATGGCCCGCATCTCGAGATAGATCGTCGCCAAATGCGTGGCAGTGCGCCCAAAATGCGGATCTCGCGTTTAAAGATAACAATGGCAGTGCGCCCAAAACGTGGGAACACACCCAGAACGAGAGCCTCGCATTTAACAGAGCCATGTCTCTTCAACAAAGAGAAGTTCGCGTCTCCACTTTGAAGTTTGTGTCACTTCAACAAAGTGAGAGCTGCGTCTCTACTTCGAAGACCGCGTCTCTTCAGTATTCTCTAACTCGCGTCTTGGCAAAACAAGAGAGCTACGCCTCTGTTCCAAGTGAGAGCTGCGTCTCTACTTTGAATCAAGTTCGCGTTTATAACGCTCAGAGCCGCGTTTCTACATCAAGTGAAAGGTGTGTCATCACTTTGAAGGAAACTCGGGCATTGGCAAAACAACAGAGTCGCGTCTCTTCAACAAAGAGAAGTCGCGTCTCCACCTCTAAGTCTGCGTCACTTCAACAAAGTGAGAACTGCGTCTCCACTTCAATGTTGGCGTCTCTCTAATGAATGAAAGTCGTGTTTCTACTTTAGACGAGGTCCGCGTCTCCAAGGAATATAACATTCGCGTCTACAAGACTTGTATTTAGTCTCTACTTCTACAATCAGTTCAACAGTACACTGGCAAAAGCAGTTGGTGATTTTCTCTGGTTCAACAGTACACCGACAACCAGCTCAGAGTACCGATGAGATCTGGACTGCATATTTGGACACTCATGATAATCATCTCTGGTGACTTCAAAGAGTTTAATAGTACACTCATAAAGACCAAAATCCATACAAGATCAAGCTCAAGATATCTCAGAAGATTTTTAGTCTAGTCTTCAGAGATTACTGCCAACAGAAAAGTCCTAAGTGTTTTGAAACCCGTCCCAGTCAACCGCGAAGTTTCAAAAATTACTGAAGACAAGTCATCAAATAACAGTGTCCATACTTCAGATGCGAGGCTAAAAAGTCACTCATGCAATGCCAAGATGCAGGACTCGAAGTCTGCACCCCAGCATCCCTCCAATGCCAAGACGCAGGGCTCGAAGCCCGCGTCTCAGCACCATTTCAATGCCAAGACACAGAGCTTGAAGCTCACACTTCAGACGAGAAGCTCGAGGCACGCGTCTAATATCATGTCAATGAGGAAACACAGAGTTTGAAGCTCGTGTTTCAATACCACCGCAATGCCAAAATGCAGAGCTCGAGACCCGCGTCCAGTATCACCTCAACGGCTTAACATAAAGCTTAAGCCCGAGTTTCAACTACAGAGGAGGCATGCGTCTCAGTTATAACTGCCTTCATTACTGGGTGAAGTACTGCCCACGTAATGAGGGGAGTTAACCCCCATTATGGAGGATTTTTAGTGGACAGTTATACTCCCAGAACCCATATAAATAGCTAGAGCTGTTATTGAAGAGGGGTCAGAATTTTTAGCTGAGGAATATTGTCTTTACAAAGAGTTCAACTCTTCTACACAAACTTGCTGAGTTCAAGTTTTTTCCTAAATCTCTTTGAGATGTCATTGGATAGGAGTTATGCTACTTCATTCGTGATCCAAGAGAAAAAATTCTGAAGAAGCTTGACGTTCACCCCGGTCAATAGAAAACAAGATTCACTTTTCACCGCTACGCAAAGAACCCAGCCCTAAATAAAGACAAGATTTGAGCTTGAGTTGTTGGCCCAGAGGCCTTCCACTCTAGTTTTGATGATGATTAACTCATGTAGTTATGTTTACTAATTATCTTGTGATGTTTAGTTTCAGATCTTTAACCAAGATATTAGTTGGTGATTAGCTTCAACAAAGGAGTTTTGAAGCCTTTCACATGGTGATTCCAGAGCCCGAGCATCAAGATCATATATAGCACTCGTTGGAGTCTAGCTCGGTGGATCACGGAGTTTTGGATCGAGTCGGCTTGGAGACGACGCTCTACAAGAAGACTTCGGTATCCTAGTTTAGTTTTGTGTTTAGATCCATGTGTAAAGATTAGATAGTGTGATATGCTCAAGTTCACAACACACACACATTTTATGTTTTGGATATTGGTTTTCGGTTTTTGGTTTAACTGATATAGGTTTTCATGGATAGTTAGATTAGATCAAAACAAGTTTAAATGGTTTATGTATAGTAGATTCATTCTATATACATGCATGCTTAACTTCCTAGACAAACTTATTTTGACCTACCTATTCATATGGTTTAGGTTTTGTATTTTCAACAAAACATGTTTTTGGAATTAAAGTCAAAAACTATGATATGTATATGTTTCATGTATGTTGGACCTATGTCCATATACAACATGCTTTAAAATGCTTAAGTATCATGTTTTTGTATTTGGATAAGGTTTGGACAAAGTTTATTTGAAAAATCAAAGTTTGAAAAAATACAGGTTTTGGTTTTCGGTTATTTTTCCATAGCACAAAAATGGTTCAAAATGTTTGAAATTTGTATTGAAATTTTTCACGCAAGTTTATATTTCAATGTAGAATGATAAAACTATTTTTGTGGATTTTTAAGAAATTTATGGGAATTTTTAGAATATTTTTTAACAAGTTTTTCTGACCCAGAACCCTGCCTGCCAGGCTCTGGCGGTCGACCGGACCTAGAGTCAGTCAACCGGGACGGTCGACCGACGTGTACACACATGTGCACGTTGGCCAGGCACTTGGGCGGTCGACCGTGCGGTCGACCGTCCAGAGAGCTTTGCTCTCTGGATTTTTTCGGTCGACCGGCCGGTCGACCGCTGGCTTCCAACGTCATTTTTTTGACTATTGGCGGTCGACCAGGCGGTCGACCGCCAGCCGCCTAGGCTGAAAAGTCAGCCTAACGGCTAGTTTTTTGTTGGAGGTTATTTAAGCCTCATTCCTTGGGATTTTGATAAGATTTTTAAGCAAGAAAAATTAGAGCTTCTCTAGAGTTTATTTCCAAGTTTTCAAAAGTGTTTTTGGGCTTTAAACTTCAAATTTGGTTTTGTGTTTTAGGGTTTGGAAAAATCAAAGAAAATAGAAATTTGGGAGATTTGTATTGTTCTTCAATTATATCATCTTCAAAGTGTTTTCCCAAGTATTTTTCTTTGAGTTTTTATTTTCCAAACTCTTAGTTTTTCACACTTGAGCTATATCTCCTATCCTATCTATTTAGGATCATTGGTTTGTGGGAAAAGGATTTGGTTTATGGTTGAGATATACCACTTGTTGTACCCTCCTTGATTTGTAGTATCCCTCTTTGGTAGAGGTTGATTGGAGTGGTGGCTTGCCTCCTCTTTGGTAGAGGTTGAGGTTGTGGTTTACTCCCTCTTGGTGAGGTGGAGTTGGATTGGTGTTTGTATCCCTCTTCGGTAAAGGTGGATTGTGCTTGTATCCCTCTTCGGTAGAGGTGGATTTGGTTGTATTGGTGGAGTTCGGTACTCCGGTCTTCGGTAGACCATTTGTGTTGCCTCGGTGGAGGTTGTATTGGTTGAGAGAGGAGTTCAGTACTCCTAGTGGATTGGAAATCCTTCTCGGTGAAGGCGGGGACGTAGAGCTCGGTGCTCGAACCTCGAAACACATCTTGTTGTTTGCGTTTGCTCAATTGACTCTCAACCCTCTCTCTCTTTATTTGTGCATTGCATCATTCATATTGCCATATCATATATATGCTTGTGTTGTGCCTTGATTGTTTCATATTGCTTATTCCTATATGCTTGGTTGTGTTTGCTTGTGTGCCTCACTTGTGCTTAACCACGAGTGCTTCATATAGCGCCTCAACTCTTATTCAGAGGAATTAAGAGAAGTTAGTCCAGAGCCCTTCACGGGGAATTCGGCTACACTCGTTGGTTGCACTAAGTGTTGTTGCAGATTAGTTTTAATTTCCGCATTTAGTGTTTAGATTAGCCTTATTACCTATTCACCCCCCTCTAGGTGATTTCAATTGGTATCAGAGCCTACGCTCCTGATATTTAGTTTAACCACCTAGGAGTGAGATCTTGGTTTGCTAATCTATCATTTGCATTTTGCACATATATATTGTTTGCGCACACTTATGGATTGCTTGTCACCTCCCATGTTTGATGTTTCCAACATTAACACATGAAAATTTAGGATGTCCATGTATTTAAAAACCCTAGTCTTGCATGTTTTCCTTGCTGCTACCAAGAAATGCTATCTTGATAACTGTAATCATATAGGGGCCAATGCACAAGCCCTTGAGGTTATTAGAAGCACGCTAAACAAAGAATATCTTATGCTTGTTTCTAACTTTGATTCCGCCTTTGCAGTATGGAACAAGTTGACCACCTCCAAGCTACAAACGCCAAACATCATGGAGGATGAATCTAGTGGAGACGAATCCGAACAACGATGCAATATGGTCCAAGGAATGACTCCCTTGAGGTACATTCGGATACTCAACTAGATAGTGCTAGCTCCTCATTTGATGATCATGATAGTATGGATGCCGATGCTTTAAATGAAGAGTTATCTATTATTTGTGAGAACCTCCTTGAAAAATATAAAGTTTTGAAAAAGAAAACTTGTAAATTAAATAAATAAAAAGAGGATTTATTTTCAAAACTTGAGTTGGTTTTGCAAGAGAAGGTTGAGATTTCTAATGAAAGGGATTCATTGAAATCTAGACTTGAACTTGCCCTAAAAGAAAATGAAGTTTTAAAATCTAAAATGATTGTGAAATAATTTTGAAGAAAAATGAAAACTTGTCTTCAAAATTAATTTTGTTTTAAAAGAAAATGATTCTTTAAAAATGAAAATTACTTCTATTTCTAAGGATTTAGAAATTTGTTTAAAGAAAAATGAATCTATGAAAAATAATATGGATTCACATGTTTGCCATGCTAGGATAGCTTCACCTAGTTCACCTATTGCATACCACACTTCTTTTTTAATTAAAAATGACATATCTATGCTAAAGAAGAATATTGATTGTTTAGGCTCCACTTTGAGCCATTGTGTTATGAACCATACACGTTTGGAGTCTTTGTTTCGAAAGAAACAAGTTCCATCTTTGCATGCACACTCTCCACGGCATACACATGCTCCTCACGTACACACCCATCACACTATGTATGCTCATGTGTACACTTGTACACATTGTGAACGTAAGGGCCACCTTGCTAAATTTTGTTTTGATAAGATACATAATGTAAATTTAGCAACTAAATTTGTTTGGGTTAGAAAAGGTACTAACCCCCATGGACCCAAAAGAGTATGGGTACAAAAGATCACCCCTATTGTATTTGATGTAGGTGTGGGCTCTCGCATGACGTGAGAGTATCGGTACCTTGGAGTGGATGCGTTCCGAGCTTCATGATGACTATTTGGATGCGTCACTTTCAAGGGAAGTTTGGTAGGAAGACCACCTTGGTTTGGAGAACTAGAGAGGTGCTCTCATCGGTTTTGGTATCAATCTCTAACTCCCGTTTATATTTGCATGCTTTTCATGTCTTTGATTTATAGCATGTCTTGTTTTATTATTTATTATGATTATGCTATGTTAGTTAGATTAGTAATATACATGTTAGTTATTTGAGACACCCATGTTTAATATGGACTTATATCATTGTGTTCTCACTTGTTTTAAACTAATATGTATGTTCTAGATCTAATGCATATGCATATACATAATGATCATATGGATGTTTATGATTTTTGTTTTGATGTTTCATGTTTTGATTAGTATGTTAAATGCCATGATTATTAGACCATTGACATGCATGTATAGCTTTTGAGATCACTCATATTCATATGGATCATTCTTTGTGTTCTCACATATGTTTAGCTATTATGTATATCATAGTTCTAATAGCATGTGGATTTACATAATAATCGTATTTATGTTTATCATGTTGATTTATGACGTGTTTTATGCTTCATGTTTTGAATATATGTTTAAATGTTACTTTTCATTAAAACTAGAATATATACTTGTACATATAGTGGGCCACAAATAGATCATTATATGTTTGTGCTTGAACGCTTATTTGTACCCATTAGATGTGCTAGTATAGTCTAGTTTTGATGATTCATGCATTTGACTTGTATTCCTATTTTATCCATGTTGTCATGTTCATGTGTTTATGTTTAACTTCATGTATATGTCCATCTTGTCCAAACTATTGATTATACATATACATCCTTTGAGCCACATGCCTTCATGCATATATTTTTGTAGACTCGTTGTGTTTGGATATGTATGTATATCTTAGTTTGTATAAGACATGCATATGCTTTGAAGTATAACTTGACTTTTAATAAAAAGTTAGTTTTGATGAGTTTCATATTTTCATGTTTAAAGGAATTTCAATCGAGCTTAATTGCCTATTTTCATGATTATGATTTTCACATATATCTTATACACTCACCCTTCTTGTTTACTCATGCTTTGTTTTCATGAGTCATATTTATGCTTCATTGATTTTGAGTGTTGGCTATCATGTGAATTTCATGTTTTATGAAAAATATTTTGTTTTTATTCCTTACTTGAAGGATTTCGTACTGGTTTACAAGTTTTTTCATTTAACTAGTTGCGATATTCTTCGTTTTGGTAGAGTTTTTCGAACATACATATTTTCAAACCCACTTTTGAAAACCCCTTCCTTCCACGGGCGGCTGGATGGGAGTCCATGCCTTGTATGTTCTTTATTGAAAATCATTTTAAACATGAGCATGAATGGGTGGTAGGTAATTTGAGATATACATTTGATATTATTGTTGTTTCAAATTGATATCATTGGATTCTGTCAATTGGTATCAATATTGACATTTTTGTATACTCATATACTTGTATGTATGTATGCTTTCATTTCCAATAGTATCAATTTCGATTGGTATCTAATTTTTCATACATATTAATGTTTTTATTTGTGCTTACTATATCCCTATATTTTTAAGCACAAATTTTGTTTATGCTGAAGCTTGAATTTTTAATGACTATTATGTTTCAATTGATTAGTTTTCAGTTGGTATTCTAATACAAGCTTATGCATCATTTTAGTTGGTATTTCATAAAGGGGGAGAAAATTCGATTTTCATCTTTCAATTGGTATTTTGTTTACCTTTGATTTTCACTCCCATACTTTATGATGAAAAAGATTTAAAAAAAAAGGAATATTGATTTTAATTTGGTATCATATGATTATAAGGAACAATAATTTTAATTGGTATCATATGCTTAAAAAGGAATAATACTTTCTATTGGTATCAAGATTTCATTTGTTTACTTATCAAAAGGAATAATACTTTTTACTATCAATTGGTTTATGTTTTCATTTTGATATAAAATGTTGATTAAGATTTGTTTCAATGCCTCATTTACTTTTCTATTGGTAGGCATTTCTTAAAATGTTTTTATGTTGCCTATATGCAAGGGGAGCCTAACATCTCTCCTATATATAGATTCATGTTGAGTGTATCTTATATTGAGGAGCTTGACAACTCTTCTTTATGTGATACACGTGTGTAGGGGGAGCTTCACATCTCCTCTTATGCATTGCATATTATGCATTATGTGAGTTAGAGCTTGTCATCTCTTCTTCATGTAATGCATATATGTAGAGAAGTTAACTTAGCGTCTTCCTCTTTATGAATGTATATCGCATATGTCAATTTATTGTTTTGTTTTTACTTAAACCCTTTTATTGATGATTGACAAAAAGGGGGAGAAGTATTTGATATATATGCATGTTTTCCTTGCTTTATCCATAAAGGGGGAGAAGTATTTATGTTTTTGCATATATATTTTGTTTTTGCAAATAGGAGAAAAAGTATTTGAAAAGGATTTATGTTTATGCATACTTATCATGTATGTTTTGTTTTATTGGTATCAAGAGCATTTGTTTAAAGAACATATTTTGTTCATTGTTTTTATGCATGCTTATGCATATTCATGTTTAGTATTCATTGCTTATCTTATTGTTTATTGTTATGCATGAGTTAAGGGGGAGCTTCTTTGAAGCTTAACTTTAATCCGTGCATATATAACTCCATGAGTTTTGTCATCATCAAAAAGGGGGAGATTGTTGGCCCAGAGGCCTTCCACTCTAGTTTTGATGATGATTAACTCATGTAGTTATGTTTACTAATTATCTTGTGATGTTTAGTTTCAGATCTTTAACCAAGATATTAGTTGGTGATTAGCTTCAACAAAAGAGTTTTGAAGCCTTTCACATGGTGATTCCAGAGCCCGAGCATCAAGATCATATATAGCACTCGTTGGAGTCTAGCTCGATGGATCACGGAGTTTTGGATCGAGTCGGCTTAGAGACGGCGCTCTACAAGAAGACTTCGGTATCCTAGTTTAGTTTTGTGTTTAGATCCATGTGTAAAGATTAGATAGTGTGATATGCTCAAGTTCACAACACACACACGTTTTATGTTTTGGATATTGATTTTCGGTTTTTGGTTTAACCGATATTGGTTTTCATGGATAGTTAGATTAGATCAAAACAAGTTTAAATGGTTTATGTATAGTAGATTCATTCTATATACATGCATGCTTAACTTCCTAGACAAACTTATTTTGACCTATCTATTCATGTGGTTTAAGTTTTGTATTTTCAACAAAACATGTTTTTTGGAATTAAAGTCAAAAACTATGATATGTATATGTTTCATGTATGTTGGACCTATGTCTATATACAACATGCTTTAAAATGCTTAAGTATCATGTTTTTGTATTTGGATAAGGTTTGGACAAAGTTTATTTGAAAAATCAAAGTTTGGAAAAATACAGGTTTTAGTTTTCGGTAATTTTTTCATAACACAAAAATGGTTCAAAATGTTTGAAATTTGTGTTGAAAATTTTCACACAAGTTTATATTTCAATGTAGAATGATAAAATTATTTTTGTGGATTTTTAAGAAATTTATGGGAATTTTTAGAATATTTTTTAACAAGTTTTTCTGACCCAGAACCCTGCCTGCCAGGCTCTGGCGGTCGACCGACCGGTCGACCGGACCCAGAGTCAGTCGACCAGGACGGTCGACCGACGTGCACACACCTGTGCACGTTGGCCAGGTACTTGGGCGGTCGACCGTGCGATCGACCGGCCAGAGAGCTTTGCTCTCTGGATTTTTTTCGGTCGACCGGCCGGTCGACCGCTGGCTTCCAACGGTCATTTTTTTGACCGTTGGCGGTCAACCGCCAGCCGCCTAGGCTGAAAAGTCAGCCTAACGGCTAGTTTTTTGTTGGAGGCTATTTAAGCCTAATTCCTTTGAGATTTTGATAAGGTTTTTAAGCAAGAAAAATTAGAGCTTCTCCAGAGTTTATTTCCAATTTTTCAAAAGTGTTTTTGGGCTTTAAACTTCAAATTTTGTTTTGTGTTTTAGGGTTTGGAAAAATCAAAGCAAATAGAAATTTGGGAGATTTGTATTGTTCTTCAATTCTATCATCTTCAAAGTGTTTTCCCAAGTGTTTTTCTTTGAGTTTTTATTTTCCAAACTCTTGGTTTTCCACACTTGAGCTATATCTCCTACCCTATCTATTTAGGATCATTTGTTTGTGGGAAAAGGATTTGGTTTGTGGTTGAGATATACCACTTGTTGTACCCTCCTTGATTTGTAGTATCCCTCTTTGGTAGAGGTTGATTGGAGTGGTGGCTTGCTCCCTCTTTGGTAGAAGTTGAGGTTGTGATTTACTCCCTCTTGGTGAGGTGGAGTTGGATTGGTGTTGTATCCCTCTTCGGTAGAGGTGGATTGTACTTGTATCCCTCTTCGGTAGAGGTGGATTTGGTTGTATTGGTGGAGTTCGGTACTCCGTCTTCGGTAGACCATTTGTATTGCCTCGGTTGAGGTTGTATTGATTGAGAGAGGAGTTCGGTACTCCTAGTGGATTGGAAATCCTTCTCGGTGAAGGCGGGGACGTAGAGCTCGGTGCTCGAACCTCGAAACACATCTTGTTGTTTGCGTTTGATCAATTGACTCTCAACCCTCTCTCTCTTTATTTGTGCATTGCATCATTCATATTGCCATATCATATATATGCTTGTGTTGTGCCTTGCATTGTTTCATATTGCTTATTCCTATATGCTTGGTTGTGTTTGCTTGTGTGCCTCACTTGTGCTTAACCACGAGTGCTTCATATAGCGCCTCAACTCTTATTCAGAGGAATCAAGAGGAGTTAGTCCAGAGCCCTTCACGGAAATTCGGCTACACTCATTGGTTGCACTAAGTGTTGATACAAATTAGTTTTAATTTCCGCATTTAGTGTTTAGATTAGCCTTGTCACCTATTCACCCCCCTCTGGGTGATTTCATGAGTGTCTTCTCTCTCTTGTAGTTGGAATTTGAGTTGTTATAATTTTTCATTGATTCAAGGAAACCTTGCAATATACTTTCAACTTTCCTCCCCGTACAAGTGGTTGACTGAACTCTTCATGGTTTCCTCCAATTGAACGTAAGACTGGGCCTGAAATAAGACTTAACTCATCTGCATGACGTTGTACTTCAGCAGGTGCATGTACAAGGGGTGAGAGATCTGCAATTTGATGATGAACACTAGTGTCCTCATCGCAATTAGGAACCTTGGCAAGCTAGCTCTGGAAATAGCCAATGTAGGCTTGACGCTGTCGCCCTACCTCATTTTGATGGTGATGTGGTGGTGGTTGTTCTTTTTGGCTTCTCGATGAGAGGCATTTTGAGTGAGGAACACCTCGGTCTCCTTATCAAAACTGTGAAAAGAATATGGAGATAAGGTGTAGACCCTCAGGCTGGACAGAAAGGTTTGGCACTTGAGAACACCATTTGCGGGAGTGAACTATCATCTTGTCCTATAAATGCATGATGTTATGAATCGGGTCACTTGCTCTGAAATGATAGCTGAAAGTTGGAGCTGAGAACTTCTTCAAAAACTCCACTCGAGAATCTCTTTGGAGAGAGGAGAATAGGAGACTTCGGTGGCTAAAGCATTGATTGGCTATGGAGCTGCAGCTTAACCTCCTCGATCCGTCTTTGGATCAACTCATCAAGGAATCAGATGCGGGAGTTTCTCAAACTTCAAGCTCATTTTCTGACTACGTTGGTATCTGCGTGTTTTGGAGGGCAGCAATTTGGGCCTGAAGTTGGTTATTGAGCTTCCTCAACGCCTCCTATTCATGGATGGCATTCTTGCGCTCGAGGGTCGCCTGCTCCCGATCTGACTGTGCTTACTGCTCCTTCATCTGCTCTTTCATGTCGGCGAGCATATGAAAGATCTAGTCTTCACACACTGGCGGTTGGGCATTGGCGGTTGCCTCCTGAGGTGAGAAGGAGCCAATGTCCTCAGTAGCTTGAGGCTGACAATGACAAGCGGGGGGGCCGTGCTCCCAATGGCGCTGATGGTCTTGCCCTTAGATGGGACACCGTTTTGGTGTTGGTTTGCTTTCTCGACGCCATCGACACTAGGGGAGAGGCTTTTTTTAGGAAGCTTTTGAGTTGAATGAGAAGGAGACCTTGAGTGTGGATCCAGATCTCAATGAAACCATCAGTTTGTGGTGGATAAAAATTGGCTCATTGTGGATCAACCTACCACAAGTGAAGTTTGAGGCGCTCCCCAAAGGTTTTACTTGTTAGAGCATACGAAAGAAGAGATACCTTTCAAGTTAGGAGTACCAATGTGTTGCTGGTCTAAGATACTTGGGCATAGGAATCAGTAGGTGGAATGATAGGGAGGACCTATAGAGCGAAACTGTCGCTGTAGTTGAAAGAAGGGACCATCCAGTTAAAAAACTGTAGGTGTGTTGGTGGTAAAGGACTAGCCGAGGGAAATTGATAGTGTGTCTCTATGAGTAAATGTGTATAGCTCTGAGAATCAAGGAATCGATCTCTTTCTCCTTAGAGAAGAAGGGTCTTATGTACCTGACAAGATGCCATCGTGGAGGCAAAATTGATGGGATACTGTAACTGCACGATCTGCACATGTTAGATTTATTGCAACGGCTGTGATAATTGACGCTGGTGGGTTGTGATTGTAGGCTGGGGAATCCGTCATTGACCATAACTGCCCGCGCTGAAATGACTGTTACACATTATGAACATGTGGAGGATGGAGCAACGTAAAGGTGTTGGTTATCTGCTTAACAGAAATCAATATGACAACTAATCAAGATCACTGAGATATCAACAATCTAATTGGCCAGGTCGGCAAATATCAGGTGGGAGGTTTTTCGTTCAATAGAACGTTCCTTAATTTAAGAACCACCTTTCAATTTCCTTCCTTGGTTAAACACCAATTAGACTGAATCTAAATCAGTCTCGATATACTGTAAAGTATATCCCCTGTATAAAAGACTTAATCCACTTATACAGTATTTGGAGTGAGGTACGCTTAGAGCGAATCTCCTTAAGACAATTACGTCCCCCGCACCGGTGCTAACGGGATAATGGACGCTGGTCTCCCAAGATACAACACTCCTTCACGGTATTTGGATAGCACTATCAAATCACCGTACGGTCGAACCGTAGTCAACCAGTACCTTCACAGGATCGTTGAAGTAGCGGTACAAGGACAAATTTCGGATGAATATTTGCCTTTACTTTGGAGTAGCACCCACTGTTGAGGACGAAGGAAGGTTGAAGAATATTTTTCTTCATAAGTACTAGATTCAGACAACAATTCTATAACAGAATCTGTTGAATTTTTTGATTCATCTTTCAGAACAAATTTCGCAGAATCTTCTTTGGAAGTCGCTTTCCTACTTCACGCTGGAAGCTCAGTTCAGAACATCGAAACTCACTTAAGGCAGATCAGAACTTAAAGAGAGAGAGAGATTTCGCTGTTGGTGTGTCTGAGAAAGGGATATCGGAGCGCTATTTATAACGCTCCGGGAGGGGCTTTCTCGTCCGCCAGATTTCAACAGTTGCGACGGTTCAGACAGAACCGTCGCAACCGTTCGGTCCAACCGCCCAACTGTCCAAACCGCACAACGGTCCAACCGCCCAGATGGTTTTCAGACATCCGTTGGCGGGTAGGCGGTTTGGGTAGCGGAGCGGAGCGGGTCTGGTTCGGGTAGCGGAGCAACCCATACCCGCGAGATCGGATTCAAAAAGAACCAGGCCGGGTAGGGAACCCGAACCCAGACCCAGACCCAGGCCCAGGCCCGAGCCCGAGCCCGGTCCCGGTCCCGGTCCCGATCAGTTCCGGGTTCTGGTGGATCCTCCTGCAGGAATTTGGCCAGATGAAGAGTGGTCAAGTAGAAGAGCATCTTCTGTTGCCACCTCTTGAATTCTGTGCTATCAAATTTTCCTGGCTTCTCCGGCTTCGGGTTAGGAAGTGGAGTAGGCATCAAAGCTTGGAGCGGCATGTTTGTTGCCTTGCTTGAGCTATCCTGATTTGTCTCAGACATTTTCTGCAAGTTCAAGCAGAACAGAAGTAAGAAACGGTAATTGTCTTAAGATTGTTGGTTATCTGCTTAACAGAAATCAATCTGACAACTAATCAAGATCACTGAGATATCAACAATCTAATTGGCCAGGTCGGCAAATATCAGGTGGGAGGTTTTTCGTTCAATAGAACGTTCCTTAATTTAAGAACCACCTTTCAATTTCCTTCCTTGGTTAAACACCAATTAGACTGAATCTAAATCAGTCTCGATATACTGTAAAGTATATCCCCTGTATAAAGGACTTAATCCACTTATACAGTATTTGGAGTGAGGTACGCTTAGAGCGAATCTCCTTAAGACAATTACGTCCCCCGCACCGGTGCTAACGGGATAATGGACGCTGGTCTCCCAAGATACAACACTCCTTCACGGTATTTGGATAGCACTACCAAATCACCGTACGGTCGAACCGTAGTCAACCAGTACCTTCACAGGATCGTTGAAGCAGCGGTACAAGGACAAATTTCGGATGAATATTTGCCTTTACTTTGGAGTAGCACCCACTGTTGAGGACGAAGGAAGGTTGAAGAATATTTTTCTTCAGAAGTATCAGATTCAGACAACAATTCTATAACAGAATCTGTTGAATTTTTTGATTCCTCTTTCAGAACAAATTTCGCAGAATCTTCTTTGGAAGTCGCTTTCCTACTTCACGCTGGAAGCCCAGTTCAGAACGCCGAAACTCACTTCAGGCAGATCAGAACTCAAAGAGAGAGAGAGAGAGAGAGAGATTTCGCTGTTGGTGTGTCTGAGAAAGGGAAATCGGAGCGCTATTTATAGCGCTCCGGGAGGGGCTTTCTCGTCCGCCAGATTTCAACAGTTGCGACGGTTCGGACAGAACCGTCGCAACCGTTCGGTCCAACGCCCAACTGTCCAAACCGCACAACGGTCCAACCGCCCAGATGGTTTTCAGACATCCGTTGGCGGGCGGGCGGTTTGGGTAGCGGAGCGGAGCGGGTCTGGTTTGGGTAGCGGAGCAACCCATACCCGCGAGATCGGATTCAAAAAGAACCAGGCCGGGTAGGGAACCCGAACCCAGACCCAGACCAGGCCCAGGCCCGAGCCCGGTCCCGGTCCCAATCAGTTCCAGGTTCTGGTGGATCCTCCTGCAGGAATTTGGCCAGATGAAGAGTGGTCAAGTAGAAGAGCATCTTCTGTTGCCACCTCTTGAATTCTGTGCCATCAAATTTTCCTGGCTTCTTCGGCTTCAGGTTAGGAAGTGGAGTAGGCATCAAAGCTTGGAGCGGCATGTTTGTTGCCTTGCTTGAGCTATCTTGATTTGTCTCAGACATTTTCTACAAATTCAAGCATAACAGAAGTAAGAAACGGTAATTGTCTTAAGATTGTTGGTTATCTGCTTAACAGAAATCAATCTGACAACTAATCAAGATCACTGAGATATCAACAATCTAATTGGCCAGGTCGGCAATATCAGGTGGGAGGTTTTCCGTTCAATAGAACGTTCCTTAATTTAAGAACCACCTTTCAATTTCCTTCCTTGGTAAACACCAATTAGACTGAATCTAAATCAGTCTCGATATACTGTAAAGTATATCCCCTGTATAAAAGACTTAATCCACTTATACAGTATTTGGAGTAAGGTACGCTTAGAGCGAATCTCCTTAATACAATTACGTCCCCCGCACCGGTGCTAACGGGATAATGGACGCTGGTCTCCCAAGATACAACACTCCTTCACGTGTTTGGATAGCACTACCAAATCACCGTACGGTCGAACCGTAGTCAATCAGTGCCTTCACAGGATCGTTGAAGCAGCGGTAAAAGGACAAATTTCGGATGAATATTTGCCTTTACTTTGGATTAGCACCCACTGTTGAGGACGAAGGAAGGTTGAAGAATATTTTTTTCAGAAATACCAGATTCAGACAACAATTCTATAACAGAATCTGTTGAATTTTCTGATTCCTCTTTTAGAACAAATTTCGCAGAATCTTCTTTGGAAGTCGCTTTCCTACTTCACGCTGGAAGCCCAGTTCAGAACGCCGAAACTCACTTCAGGCAGATCAGAACTCAAAGAGAGAGAGAGAGATTTCGCTGTTGGTGTGTCTGAGAAAGGGAAATCGGAGCGCTATTTATAGCGCTCTGGGAGGGGCTTTCTCGTCCGCCAGATTTCAACAGTTGTGACTGTTCGGACAGAAACCGTCGCAACCGTTCGGTCCAACCGCCCAACTGTCCAAACCGCACAACGGTCCAACCGCCCAGACGGTTTTCAGACATCCGTTGGCGGGCGGGCGGTTTGGGTAGCGGAGCGGGTCTAGTTCGGGTAGCGGAGCAACCCATACCCGCGAGATCGGATTCAAAAAGAACCAGCCGGGTAGGGAACTCGAACCCGAACCCGAACCCAGACCCAGATCCAGGCCCAGGCCCGAGCCCGAGCCCGGTCCCGGTCCCGATCAGTTCCGGGTTCTGGTGGATCCTCCTGTAAGAATTTGGCCAGATGAAGAGTGGTCAAGTAGAAGAGCATCTTCTGTTGCCACCTCTTGAATTCTGTGCCATCAAATTTTCCTGGCTTCTCCGGCTTCGGGTTAGGAAGTGGAGTAGGCATCAAAGCTTGGAGCGGCATGTTGTTTGCCTTACTTGAGCTATCTTGATTTGCCTCAGACATTTTCTGCAAGTTCAAGCAGAACAGAAGTAAGAAACGGTAATTGTCTTAAGATTGTGGTTATCTGCTTAACAGAAATCAATCTGACAACTAATCAAGATCACTGAGATATCAACAATCTAATTGGCCAGGTCGGCAAATATCAGGTGGGAGGTTTTCCGTTCAATAGAACGTTCCTTAATTTAAGAACCACCTTTCAATTTCCTTCCTTGGTAAACACCAATTAGACTGAATCTAAATCAGTCTCGATATACTGTAAAGTATATCCCCTGTATAAAGCACTTAATCCACTTATACAGTATTTGGAGTGAGGTACGCTTAGAGCGAATCTCCTTAAGACAATTACATCCCCCGCACCGGTGCTAACGGGATAATGGACGCTGGTCTCCCAAGATACAACACTCCTTCACGGTATTTGGATAGCACTACAAATCACCGTACGGTCGAACCGTAGTCAACCAGTACCTTCACAGGATCGTTGAAGCAGCGGTACAAGGACAAATTTAGGATGAATATTTGCCTTTACTTTGGAGTAGCACCCACTATTGAGGACGAAGGAAGGTTGAAGAATATTTTTCTTCAGAAGTACCAGATTCAGATAACAATTCTATAACAGAATCTGTTGAATTTCCTGATTCCACTTTCAGAACAAATTTCACAGAATCTTCTTGGAAGTCGCTTTCCTACTTCACGCTGGAAGCCCTGTTCAGAACGTCGAAACTCACTTCAGGCAGATCAGAACTCAGAAAGAGAGAGAGATTTCGCTGTTGGTGTGTCTGAGAAAGGGAAATCGGAGCGCTATTTATAGCGCTCCGGGAGGGGCTTTCTCGTCCGCCAGATTTCAACAGTTGCGACGGTTCGGACAGAACCGTCGCAACCGTTCGGTCCAACCGCCCAACTGTCCAAACCGCACAACGGTCCAACAGCCCAGACGGTTTTCAGACATTCGTTGGCGGGCGGGCGGTTTGGGTAGCGGAACGGAGCGGGTCTGGTTCGGGTAGCGGAGCAACCCATACCCGCGAGATCGGATTCAAAAAGAACCAGGCCGGGTAGGGAACCTGAACCCGAACCCAGACCCAGACCCAGGCCTAGGCCCGAGCCCGAGCCCGGTCCCGGTCCCGATCAGTTCCGGGTTCTGGTGGATCCTCCTGCAGGAATTTGGCCAGATGAAGAGTGGTCAAGTAGAAGAGCATCTTCTGTTGCCACCTCTTGAATTCTGTGCCATCAAATTTTCTGGCTTCTCCGGCTTTGGGTTAGGAAGTGGAGTAGGCATCAAAGCTTGGAGCGGCATGTTTGTTGCCTTGCTTGAGCTATCTTGATTTTGTCTCAGACATTTTCTGCAAGTTCAAGCAGAACAGAAGTAACAAACGGTAATTGTCTTAAGATTGTTGGTTATCTGCTTAACAGAAATCAATCTGACAACTAATCAAGATCACTGAGATATCAACAATCTAATTGGCCAGGTCGGCAAATATCAGGTGGGAGGCTTCCGTTCATAGAACGTTCCTTAATTTAAGAACCACCTTTCAATTTCCTTCCTTGGTTAAACACCAATTAGACTAAATCTAAATCAGTCTCGATATACTGTAAAGTATATCCCCTGTATAAAGGACTTAATCCACTTATACAGTATTTGGAGTGAGGTACGCTTAGAGCGAATCTCCTTAAGACAATTACGTCCCCCGCACTGGTGCTAACGGGATAATGGACGCTGGTCTCCGAAGATACAAACACTCCTTCACGGTATTTGGATAGCACTACCAAATCACCGTACGGTCGAACCGTAGTCAACCAGTACCTTCACAGGATCGTTGAAGTAGCGGTGCAAGGACAAATTTCAGATGAATATTTGCCTTTACTTTGGAGTAGCACCCACTATTGAGGACGAAGGAAGGTTGAAGAATATTTTTCTTCAGAAGTACCAGATTCATACAATAAATTCTATAACAGAATCTGTTGAATTTTCTAATTTCTCTTTCAGAACAAATTTCACAGAATCTTCTTTGGAAGTCGCCTTCCTACTTCACTTTGGAAGCCCAGTTCAGAACGCCGAAACTCACTTCAGGCAGATCCGAACTCAAGAGAGAGAGAGAGAGAGAGAGAGAGAGAGAGATTTCGCTGTTGGTGTGTCTGAGAAAGGGAAACGGAGCGCTATTTATAGCGCTCCGGGAGGGGCTTTCTCGTCCGCCAGATTTCAAAAGTTGCGACAGTTCGGATAGAACCGTCGCAACCGTTCGGTCCAACCGCCCTACTGTCCAAAACCGCATAACGGTCCAACCGCCCAGACGGTTTTCAGACATCCGTTGGCGGCGGGCGGTTTGGGTAGCGGAGCGGAGCGGGTCTGGTTCGGGTAGCGGAGCAACCCATACCTGCGAGATCTGATTCAAAAAGAACCAGGCCGGGTAGGGAACCCGAACCCAGACCCAGCCTAGGCCCGAGCCCGAGCCCAGTCCCGGTCCCGATCAGTTTCGGGTTCTGGTGGATCCTCCTGCAGGAATTTGGCCAGATGAAGAGTGGTCAAGTAGAAGAGCATCTTCTGTGTTGCCACCTCTTGAATTCTGTGCCATCAAATTTTTCTGGCTTCTCGGCCCTTCGGGTTAGGAAGTGGAGTAAGCATCAAAGCTTGGAGCGGCATGTTTGTTGCCTTGCTTGAGCTATCTTGATTTGTCTCAGACATTTTCTGCAAGTTCAAGCAGAACAGAAGTAAGAAACGGTAATTGTCTTAAGATTGTTGGTTATCTGCTTAATAGAAATCAATCTGACAACTAATCAAGATCACTGAGATATCAACAATCTAATTGGCCAGGTCGGCAAATATCAGGTGAGAGGTTTTCCGTTCAATAGAACGTTCCTTAATTTAAGAACCATCTTTCAATTTCTTTCCTTGGTTAACACCAATTAAACTGAATCTAAATCAGTCTCGATATACTGTGAAGTATATCCCCTGTATAAAGGACTTAATCTACTTATACAGTATTTGGAGTGAGGTACGCTTAGAGCGAATCTCCTTAAGACAATTACGTCCCCCGCACCGGTGCTAACAGGATAATGGACGCTGGTCTCCCAAGATACAACACTCCTTCACGATATTTGGATAGCACTACCAAATCACCGTACGGTCGAACCGTAGTCAACCAGTACCTTCACAGGATCGTTGAAGCAGCGGTACAAGGACAAATTTTGGATTCCACTTATACAGTATTTGGAGTGAGGTACGCTTAGAGCGAATCTCCTTAAGACAATTACGTCCCCCGCACCCGTGCTAACGGGATAATGGACGCTGGTCTCCGAGATACAACACTCCTTCACGGTTTGCATAGCACTACCAAATCACCGTACAGTCGAACCGTAGTCAACCAGTAATATTTGCCTTTACTTTGGAGTAGCACCCACTGTTGAGGACGAAGGAAGGTTGAAGAATATTTTTCTTCAGAAGTACCAGATTCAGACAACAATTCTATAACAGAATCTGTTGAATTTTCTGATTTCTCTTTCAGAACAAATTTCGCAGAATCTTCTTTGGAAGTCGCTTTCCTACTTCACGCTGGAAGCCCAGTTCAGAACGCCGAAACTCACTTCAGGCAGATCAGAACTTAAAGAGAGAGAGAGATTTCGCTGTTGGTGTGTCTCAGAAAGGGAAATCGGAGCGCTATTTATAACGCTCTGGGAGGGGCTTTCTCGTCCGCCAGATTTCAACAGTTGCGACGGTTCAGACAGAACCGTCGCAACCGTTCGGTCCAACCGCCAACTGTCCAAACCGCACAACGGTCCAACCGCCCAGATGGTTTTCAGACATCCGTTGGCGGGCGGGCGGTTTGGGTAGCGGAGCGGAGCGGGTCTGGTTCGGGTAGCGGAGCAACCCATACCCGCGAGATCGGATTCAAAAAGAACCAGGCCGGGTGGGGAACCCGAACCCAGACCCAGTCCCAGGCCCGAGCCCGAGCCCGGTCCCGGTCCCGATCAGTTCCGGGTTCTGGTGGATCCTCCTGCAGGAATTTGGCCAGATTAAGAGTGGTCAAGTAGAAGAGCATCTTCTGTTGCCACCTCTTGAATTCTGTGCCATCAAATTTTCCTGGCTTCTCCGGCTTCGGGTTAGAAAGTTGAGAAGGAATCAAAGCTGGAGCGGCATGTTTGTTGCCTGCTTGAGCTATCTTGATTTATCTCAGACATTTTCTGCAAGTTCAAGCAAAATAGAAGTAAGAAAGGGTAATTGTCTTAAGATTGTTGGTTATCTGCTTAACAGAAATTAATCTGACAACTAATCAAGATCACTGAGAAATCAACAATCTAATTGGCCAGGTTGGCAAATATCAGGTGGGAGGTTTTGCGTTAAATAGAACGTTCCTAATTTAAGAACCACCTTTCAATTTCCTTCCTTGGTAAACACCAATTAGACTGAATCTAAATCAGTCTCAATATACTGTAAAGTATTTCCCTGTATAAAGGACTTAATCCACTTATACAGTATTTGGAGTGAGGTACGCTTAGAGCGAATCTCCTTAAGACAATTATGTCCTCCGCACTGGTGCTAACGGGATAATGGACGCTGGTCTCCCAAGATACAACACTCCTTCACGGTATTTGGATAGCACTACCAAATTACCGTACGGTCGAACCGTAGTCAACTAGTACCTTCACAGGATCGTTGAAGCAGCGGTACAAGGACAAATTTCGGATGAATATTTGCCTTACTTTGGAGTAGCACGCACTGTTGAGGACGAAGGAAGGTTGAAGAATATTTTTCTTCAGAAGTACCAGATTCAGACAACAATTCTATAACAGAATCTGTTGAATTTTCTGATTCCTCTTTCAGAACAAATTTCGCAGAATCTTCTTTGGAAGTCGCCTTCCTACTTCACGCTGGAAGCCCAGTTCAGAACGCCGAAACTCACTTCAGGCAGATCAGAACTCAAAGAGAGAGAGAGAGAGAGAGAGAGAGATTTCGCTGTTGGTGTGTCTGAGAAAGGGAAATCGGAGCGCTATTTATAGCGCTCCGGGAGGGGCTTTCTCGTCTGCCAGATTTCAACAGTTGCGACGGTTCGGATAGAACCGTCGCAACCGTTCGGTCCAACCGCCCAACTGTCCAAACCGCACAACGGTCCAACCGCCCAGACGATTTTCAGACATCCGTTGGCGGGCGGGCGGTTTGGGTAGCGGAGCGGAGCGGGTCTGGTTCGAGTAGCGGAGCAACCCATAACCACGAGATCGATTCAAAAAGAACCAGGCCGGGTAGGGAACCCGAACCCGAACCCGAAACCAGACCCAGGCCCAGGCCCGAGCCGAGCCCGGTCCGGTCCCGATCAGTTCCGGGTTCTGGTGGATCCTCCTGCAGGAATTTGGCCAGATGAAGAGTGGTCAAGTAGAAGAGCATCTTCTATTGCCACCTCTTGAATTCTGTGCCATCAAATTTTTCTGGCTTCTCCGGCTTCGGGTTAGGAAGTGGAGTAGGCATCAAAGCTTGGAGCGGCATGTTTGTTGCCTTGCTTGAGCTGTCTTGATTTGTCTCAGACATTTTCTGCAAGTTCAAGCAGAACAGAAGTAAGAAACGGTAATTGTCTTAAGATTGTTGGTTATCTGCTTAACAGAAATCAATCTGACAACTAATCAAGATCACTGAGATATCAACAATCTAATTGGCCAGGTCGGCAAATATCAGGTGGGAGGTTTTCCGTTCAATAGAACGTTCCTTAATTTAAGAACCACCTTTCAATTCCTTCCTTGGTTAACACCAATTAGGCTGAATCTAAATCAGTCTCGATATACTGTAAAGTATATCCCCTGTATAAAGGACTTAATCCAGTTATACAGTATTTGGAGTGAGGTACGCTTAGAGCGAATCTCCTTAAGACAATTACGTCCCCCGCACCGGTGCTAACGGGATAATGGAAGCTGGTCTCCCAAGATATAAGACTCCTTCACGGTATTTGGATAGCACTACAAAATCACCGTACGGTCGAACCGTAGTCAACCAGTACCTTCATAGGATCGTTGAAGCAGCGGTACAAGGACAAATTTCGGATTCACTTATATAGTATTTGGAGTGAGGTACGCTTAGAGCGAATCTCCTTAAGACAATTACGTCCCCCGCACCGGTGCTAACGGGATAATGGACGCTGGTCTCCCAAGATACAACACTCCTTCACGGTATTTGGATAGCACTACCAAATCACCGTACGGTCGAACCGTAGTCAACCAGTAATATTTGCCTTTATTTTGGAGTAGCACCCACTGTTGAGGACGAAGGAAGGTTGAAGAATATTTTTCTTCAGAAGTATCAGATTCAGACAACAATTCTATAATATAATCTATTGAATTTTCTGATTCCTCTTTCAGAACAATTTCGCAGAATCTTCTTTGGAAGTCGCTTTCCTACTTCACGCTGGAAGCCCAGTTCAGAACGCCGAAACTCACTTCAGACAGATCAGAACTCAAAGAGAGAGAGAGATAGAGATTTCGCTGTTGGTGTGTCTGAGAAAGGGAAATCGGAGCGCTATTTATAGCGCTCCGGGAGGGCTTTCTCGTCCGCCAGATTTCAATAGTTGCGACGGTTCGGACAGAACCGTCGCAACCGTTCGGTCCAACCGCCCAACTGTCCAAATCGCACAACGGTCCAACCGCCCAGACGGTTTTCAGACATCCGTTGGCGGGCGGGCGGTTTGGGTAACGGAGTGGAGCGGGTCTGGTTCGGGTAGCGGAGCAACCCATACCCGCGAGATCGGATTCAAAAAGAACCAGGCCGGGTAGGGAACCCGAGCCCGGCCCGGCACCGGCCGGCCGCCGCCGCCAGCGGCGGCGCGCGCGCATGCCTGCATGTGCGAGCATAGTTCCCTCCTTTTCGCGCGCGAAAACTCCAAGTACCCAAAGGGCACGACCTTTGTTCTCAACTTTCTTTATTTATACACCACAAAACTTCCATCCCACGGCTAATGTGAGATTAAATGCTTTTAGCTACCTTTAATCCCATTTGGCTTTGAATTAGGCAATCTTTAGACTTGAATATCTCATTCATTCGAAGTCGGAATTGAACATGTGAATATACCACGTTCATCCCCAATGGAAGGAGAACACACTCCAACCATCATCCAATTGATTCGATCAACGGATCTTACCATAATTCAGCTCAAAGATTCGCTTTTATATTCTTCAATTCCAACAAAAGGGAGACGACGATCACGGTGGACTGATGCTTGGGACCTCTGACTTGGGGTTGGAAACTCTTGGAACAAGAAAGACCTCGGGAAAGTAAGGACCTTGGAGTGGTGGAGTGCGGCTTCAGACTGAGGACGCCTCCGGGAAGAAGGATAACTTTGAGACGGAGGATGACTTCAGGAAGGTTGGATGTGGCGGAGGTTTCGGGATGAACTCTGAGAGTTGTAGATTTCTTGGTGGAAACTCTTAGTAGTTTGAACACGTGTCATCATCTTAATGAGGGTCAAATTTTGACCACTATACCATACCCAGTTATAGTCTTAATAATTTTACTGGTAATGGTCAGTGTGACTGTGAGTTCACACACAGAGAATAAACTTTTACCTTTCTATTTGTTTTTTTACCAAGTATCATAATTTGATTTTGAACCAAAGACTTCTCATTTTTCAAATCAATTTTTTTTCTCATTTGGGTCAGATCTCAGTGAGATCTATTGTGCTGTTTTTTTTTTGCCGTACTATCAGAGAAGCAGTTTGCTTTAGCCGGGGCACCTTAGGACCCCCGCGCGCCCCCTAACCCAATACCACCCACCCACGCACCCCCCCCAAAAAGAGAGACACGCATGGTGATTCGGTTCTGAAGGAATGGGGTTCAACTAGGGGTGTCACCGGATACGGATTATCCGCGGATATCCGCATCCGAATCCGCCTCCAATCTGGATACGGATATCATTTTTTCACATCCATCAATATTCGTATCCGTATCCGTATCCGAAAGGTAGGTGTGGATACGGATATGGTAAAAGTAATATCTTATTCGTATCCGATCCAATATCCGAATGTTGCGTGCTTCATAATGATATCGTATGGAGAAGACTATTCTTCAATGGAATAAGGTACTAATTTTGATATTTTAAGTTGGTGAAAAAGTAATAGTGAAAAGTATTCGATTCTTGCAAGAGCACCACATGATATTTTGAGTATTTCGACATCAACCATGTCATCCGAATCGGCATTTAGCACCAGAGGACGTGTAATCTATTGTTATAGAAGTCAAATGACAATGAATACGATGAATGTATTGATATGTTGTAACGCCCCGATCCGGAGGGTACGGAGACGTTACTGCGACGTACATACGCAGGTCGGAAGTACCCTCACGTATATACGCTAAGCAACAATACATGCAAGTAAAGAGTACGGAAGCACATGGCAGTATACATTCCAACACAAAGACTACAAAGTCATCACAGAGCGTGATATACTGATACATGTACATTATATCACAGCCAGATACAAAAGTAAAATTACAATTTGCACAACAAAAGGTGCTCACGGGCTGAGAAGAAGATCCCCGAGCTAGCAGAAGGATTCAGGAACGGAAGGAGCTAGGGCAAATCAGCTTGTTCCAAGAAATAGGCTTGATCTTCAGTGGAGGGCTCCACTTCAATCCACGCTTCAGAACCTGAACATACAAATTCAAGGGAGTCAGGACCTCCCAAGCAAATGATCAGGTTACAGCCGAGTGGCATAAGAGATATGAGTAGGAGAGTTGATGTAGTATCATGAATAATCAGCCAGCAAGTAAAGGAAGCATAACGAGTTAAAGTTGGGAAGACATTGCACTAGCTTACGCTACGACCTCATGAGACTAGTACCCCGAGGGAATAATCCAAACAAGGAAACCCTCATCTATATACCTTTATCTCATGTCACCGTAATCCAAGCGCATAAAAAGGATCCATAGTTGACGTCTTTTATTATTATTACTTGTCTTACTCTGATGTCTAGCTATGTGAACTAGCGTCCCAGCACACATAGATCCACATTCGAGTAAGCAAGGTTGTTATTGGAAACTAGCGGGGGCATCAACGAACTATGTTTACAGTGGGTCCCGTATATACCCGGGACCACGGCCCAGGATTGTTCCGTTGCTTGGTGGACGGAACCTGCCGCAAGGCGATCAGGAGGGTCTTATAGGATGCTCTTATCAAGATGGTACCAAGAAGGAGGGAGCCAGCACTCCCCTCGGTCGCCTGGAGGCCCACAGGTCAGACCGAAAGTTTTAGTTGCACAACATGCCTAGTACCACTGTAAACACGAACATATATTGATAGCCGCATGTTTCCCCCGACCCGATGTAAGTTGTCTCATTTTATGAGTTATTTAGGTAATTAGCCGATTTCGGGAATGAGCAGGAGCAAGTCCGGAATATTATGAAGACAGGAGTATCAGGAGTACAATGTGTACTATCACGTAATTCAAGTTTGTAAAACAAGATGCCCGGTTACCATTCCCGTTATCGTGATAATTAAAAGAGTCAAGTGTGTCATACCTGGTGTCAAGAGATAGCATGACAAGAGGAGATATTCGTCAAGTGACAAGTCATGTAATAACAATATATATAATACAAGTCCCGAGGATAAGGTCCATATTCAAGGAAATGATTAACCACAGCAGGCAGCCAAACTTAGTCGACTAGGGAGAACAAGTAGTCGACTTATGAAGGGTTAGTCGACTATAGAGGAAGGCCAAGTCGACTAATAAGGCCGCGTCTCATAGAGCCGCGTCTTCAGGAAAAAGTTAGTCGACTAGGGGAAAAAGATAGTCGACTATAAGGCCGCGTCTCAGAGAGCTGCGTCTTCAAGAAAAAGTTAGTCGACTAGGGGAAAAAGATAGTCGACTAATAAGGCTGCGTTTTCAGAAAAAGGGCGCGTTTCAAATAATCTAGTCGACTTGAGGTAAGGGAGTAGTCGACTAATAAAGGGTTCAAGTTGACTAATGACTGGGTCAAGTCGACTAACAGAATGCAAAAGAGAGCAGAACCTGACTTTTGAGGGTTGCGTTTATTGATAAAAATTACAAGTATGAAAATAGTTATCCATGTCTTGGCGAGTAAGTTACTCGCCTAAAATGTTCCTTTGATGCGTCCGACGAAGAAAAACTCGGCCCCAATCCAAAAGGAGGGTACCGGCCTTAGAGTCTTGCCAACGGAGAAGAGTGCGGCCCCAATCCGAAAGGAGTGGCCGGCCTTCACAAGGAAGGAGGTTGATGGTGCAAGTATAGTTCACTTTGACAAAATGGGATTTTGCAAACGATGTTATGGGGGACGAATCTATAGTTCGTCGGAAAGAGGATGACGAGGAGGTGAAGATGGTATGCATGGTGGTGGCTACGGTGGTGCAGGTGGTGGTGGAGATGGTGGTGAAGTTTGATGGAGAGGATGGGTTGTTTTGATGTTTCTTGGTGAAAAGAGGTTGAAGAAGATGGTGTAGTTGTTGGAAATGGAGGAGGAGATGGAGGGGAAGAAGGTGGAAGAGTTGGTAGAGTTATTGGTGGTGAAAAGATGGAGAAAATGGGTTGTGATGGCCAGCCAAGAAGCTTGGGCTGCTGTTTTTGGTGGCTCCTGCTGGCTGCAAATGAAGGAGGAGAAGAGAAAGTGAAGGAGAGAGAAGATGGGAGAGTATATATATAAAGGGGGGAAATAATATAATAATGAGCCATCTCCACTTATGAATGAAACTTGGCGTTTCCTTCCAAAGAATGTCGCGTCCCCAAGACAATCAAAGCTGCGTCTAGGCAAATAAGGAGCCAAACACGGAAATCAAGGTTGCGTCCAGAAGAAAACGCAAAAGTTGTGTTTAAAAGAAAAGACAAAAAGGCATGGTTGATTGGTCCTGAGTTGATTTAGCCCATAAGCATTAAATGCAGTATGGAGAGGATCACTGCATTTAATGATGAATCCAGTTGGCGAAACTCGCGTTTGAGGAAGGAGAGAGAAAATGGGAAAAGGAGAAAAGTGGAATATTTGGATAAATTTCCGGTATCTGGGAAAATACCGAAAACTCCGAAAAAGTCCAAAAATTGAAGTATCTCAAAAAGTCTCCCAAAAATTCTCAAAAATAATAAATATTATTTTAAGATTTTTAGTGAAATCAGTTTTCAGAAATTCAATTCCATTTTTAAAATAAAAATCCTGAAATCCACTGTGAACGGTGTCTATACCGGATAGGCTGGATTTTTGATAAAATCTAAAAATTCTCAAAAAAAACCATTTAGATAGAAATCATGATTTTAAGGAATACCATGAAAGCCGTTTCTAGATTCTCAACTCCATTTGTAAATTAAAAATCCGAGAGTCGGTCAGCGACACTGGCCGACACCGGTTTTGAAGATTGACAATTAAATTCTGAAAAATTCCAGAAAAATTATGAAAAATCTAGAATATTAAAAAATAATATTTGAAACTGAAATCGGTCAAATTTGATTACCAAAAAGGTCAAATCATGCAGTACTGCTATATGAGTAAGAATTTAAATAACAGAAAATAAAATAAAATAAAATAAAATAAAAAAAATACTCTCCAAAAATCAGGATACATAACTGTGTATGTATACCGAGGATGGGGTGTTACAATCCATCCACCTTATCAAAAAATTTCGTCCTCGAAATTTCGATAATAGGGATGTGAAAGAATAGGGGCAAGGAATTTTACCAACTAAGATGGAAAGAGTTGGGGGTAACGTTCACGAATAGTATCCTCTCGTTCCCATGTAGCTTCTCCTGGGGCATGCCTATTCCAAGAAACCAGTACCAATGGTATTGCCCGATTTTTCAATGTTTTGACACTTCTGTCCAGAATGGCCATCGGCTGCTCCTTGTAGGATAGATCTGGTTGTAGTTCTAATTCTGAGTGATCTAGAATGTGACTCTCATCCTTGACATACTTCCTCAACTGTGATACATGGAATACATTGTGTACTCCTTCTAAAGATGGCGGTAATGCCAATTGGTAAGCCACATCTCCCACACGATCCAAAATTTCGAATGGGCCGACGTATCTCGGACTAAGTTTTCCACGAGTACCGAACCGGATTACCCCTTTGGTGGGTGATAAAAATACATGATCACCTGTTTTGAATTCCAACGGTCTTCTATTAGTGTCTGCCCAACTCTTCTGTCGGCTCTGTGCTGCCCGGAGATGATCTCTTATAATTCGGACTTTATCTATTGTCTGAACTAGAATATCAGGTCCCATAAGTCTTCTTTCGCCGACTTCATCCCAACATATTGGTGACCTGCATTTCCTGCCATATAGTGCTTCAAATGGAGCCATCTTGATACTGGCCTGATAGCTGTTATTATAAGAGAATTCTACCAAATGAATATAGTCTTACCATGACCCTTTAAATTCTATCATGCAGGCTCGTAACATGTCTTCAAGGATATGGATAGTTCGTTCAGATTGTCCATCTGTCTGGGGGTGATATGAGGTACTGAATTTCAGACGAGTTCCTAAATTTTCTTGGAGACTTTCCCAGAAATGTGATCGGAATCTCGTGTCTCTATCTGACACGATGCTAACTGGAACCCCATGTAGACGAACAATTTCTTTCATATATTTATCTGCAAGAACTTCTGTTGACTGACCTACTCTGAAAGGTAAAAAGTGAGCTGCCTTTGTGAGGCGGTCAACGATCACCCATACGGCATTGTTACCCTTAGGACTGCGGGGTAGAGCTGTAACAAAATCCATGGTGATATGTTCCCACTTCCATTCGGGTATCGGCAACGGTTGTAGAAGTCCAGCTGTTCTCTGATGTTCTGCCTTTATTTGCTGACAAACCAAGCATTTTGCCACATACTGGGCTATCTCCCTCTTCATGGCATTCCACCAAAACTTCAGCTTCAAGTCTTGATACATTTTATTTCCTCCTGGGTGTATGGAATAAGCTGAACTATGTGCCTCTGCCAAAACTTTCTGCCGAACTTCCCCTTGGGGTACACAAATTCTGTCACCAAAATAAAGTGCATCATCCGAATGAATACAGATATCTGTTCTTAATCCAGCTTCCACTTGAGCCCTGAATTTCTGTAATCTGGGGTCCCCCTTTTGAGCTTCCTTAATTTCACTTATCAGGGTCGGTTGAATCTGGAAGGTCATTAGTTGACCTGACTCATCTGCTCCTTGTATTAGCATCAAGTCCAACTTCATGATTTCCCGAAGCAATTCCTTCTGTTGAGTAAGTCGTAATAAGACTTTGTTCTCTGGTCTCCTGCTTAATGCATCTGGGACTGTATTGTCCTTACCAGGGTGGTACTGTAAGTCTATGTCATAGTCGGCCATCAATTCAAGCCACCGCCTTTGCCTCATGTCTAATTCTTTCTGTGTGAAGATATACTTAAGGCTCTTATGATCAGTATAGATCAATACTTGTCCCCCAGAAGGTAGTGTCTCCAGATCTTCAATGCAAATATTACCGCCGCCAGCTCTAAGTCATGGGTTGGGTAATTTCTCTCATGTGGTTTCAATTGCCTAGATGCATAAGCTATGACATGACCATGCTGCATTAATACACATCCTAGGCCTTTTCCGGATGCATCACTATATATAACCATCCCTCCTGTTCCCGAGGGAGTCTTCAAGATTGGAGCTGAAATTAGTCTTTTCTTTAATTGCTCAAATGCTGCAGTACATTCTTCTGACCATAGGTACCTTTCTCCCTTCTGGTGAGCTTTGTTAATGGGGCTGCAATTTTGGAGAAGTCTGGACAAATCTTCTGTAATATCCGGCTAATCCAATAAAGCTTTTAATTTCTTTTACTGTCCTTGGGATTGGCCAATCTTTTACTGCCTGGATCTTGTTGGGGTCGACTGAAATTCCTTCTTCTGAAACTACATGGCCCAAGAAAGCTATACGGTCTAACCAGAACTCACACTTGCTTTGCTTAGCATAAAGTTGCTCCTGCCGGAGAGTCTGTAGTACCATTCTCAAGTGTTTTGCATGCTCTCTGTCGTTTTTTGAATATATCAAGATATCATCGATAAACACCACAACAAACTGGTCCAAATATGGCGAGAAGACTCGGTTCATTAAATCCATAAAGACAGCTGGGGCATTGGTTACTCCGAAGGGCATGACCAGAAATTCGTAGTGACCATATCGAGTTCGGAATGCTATCTTCGGAATATCTTCTTTCTTCACTTTCAGTTGGTGATAACCTGATTGTAAATCCAATTTGGAAAACACCCGGGCCTCATGAAGTTGATCAAAAAGGTCATCAATTCTTGGTAAAGGATACTTATTCTTGATGGTAACCTTGTTTAATTCTCTGTAGTCTATACACAACCTCTTACCACCATCTTTCTTGTTGGCCAATAGCACTGGAGCTCCCCATGGTGACGTACTTGGTCTAATCAATCACTTGTCAGAATATTCCTGTAACTGCTTCTTTAGAACTTCTAACTCAGTAGGCGCCATTCTGTATGGAGTTTTAGATATTGGGACTGTGCCCGGAATGATATCAATAGAGAACTCAATTACTCTGTCGGGTGGAAGTCCTGAGATCTCCTTAAATACTTCTGGAAACTCATTCCAAACTGGTACTCCCTTTTTCTGGATCTCAGCAGCAGTCATCTGTGTTTTTCCCTTGGCAGGTTATGCTCTCCTTCAAATTGGAACTCAGGCTGAAGCGGTATTCTGAAAATGACTTTCTTGTTTCGACAATCAATGACCGCATGGTATTTGCTGAGCCAAGTCATGCCTAAGATTACGTTGTACCCTTTAGTATCTAGTACGAGCATATCCACTGTTAATGTCCTGTCACACAGTTTCACCGGACAATCTACACAAATTCTGTTAGAGATGACTACCCCATTACCGGTACTAATCTCCCATTGGTGGTCTAAAGATTCAACAGGTATAGAGTTCAAAGCAATGAAACTATCTGATATGTAACAATGAGAAGCGCCTGAATCAAAGAGGGCTAAGACAGGTTTAGAGTGCACCATAATCTTACCTATTACCACCTCTCCAGAAGTTTGGGCCTCTTCCGCTGTCAAGTTGTAGGCCCGTCCTCTTCCACGACTTGCTGTTGTTCCTCCCCTTGGAGCTGGGCGAAAAACCCGTTATTGTGGAGGGAGAGGGGCCCTTCCGACTATCGGCCCTGGATTCCTCTGTCCAATAGGTGCAGGAAGTGCCGGTAGGGTCCTGTTCATCATCCCAGTTCTCTTAAGGGGACAGCCTTCTATTGTGTGATCACCGGATCCACATGCCAGGCACAACCCATTAGCCCTGCGACAATCCTTTTGCAAGTGACCTGGCCTCTGGCAATAATTACAAACAGGAACTATTTGAGTCGACTGAGGAGGGGCTGACCGAAATGGTCTTCTAACCATTGGGACTTTTGCAGTCCTGACTGGACCTTCTCTGCCCAGTTGCTGAAATGGCCTCTTCATGGCCTGACTCCTCCTCTGATCAAGGTTCTTTTTCTCCAATCCTCGCTCCACTTCCCGAGCTACAGTGAGGACCTGGGAATACGTTTTCAGCTGCTGGGGAATCAAAAGGACTTGAATATCCATTTGTAAGCTCTGCTGAAATCTGCTTGCCCGTTTCTCCTCATCAGCTATCATATATGGAGCAAAACGGCTCAGCCTTAAGAACTCAGCAGCATATTCGTCAACAGACCGGTTCCATTGTTGAAGTCGGATGAATTGTTCTTCCATCTCCTTTTGAGCTGTGGTAGGGAAGAATCTATCATAAAAGCTTTTAGAGAACTGGTCCCAAGTGATGGGTCTATCCAGTCTCGCTTCTTCAGCTAACCACCAGTTTCTAGCCACGTCCTTTAATTGGATCTTGGCGACTTCCACCTTATCTTCCTCTGGGACCCTTGCTGCCTTCAAGAGATCTGTTGTGTCAATTAGCCACTGCTCGGCACCTAGCGGTCTTTCTTCCCCCGTAAATATTGCCGGCTGCAACCGCCTGAAGTCTGACACGTTGCCTGGCCTCCGTTCTTGAGGAGCTGCTATCAATCCTTGCCGGAGGAGTTCGGTCTGCCTTTGTTGATTCTCCACCATATTCTGGATAACCCTAAGAATATCAGCATTTCCCCCTGTGGGTCCATTCTGTGGCTGCCCAGAATTGTTACGTCCTGCCCTCCTATCCATATCTATGTTGGTAAAAGATGTCTGAAAAGAGGAGTGAAAGCAGAAGATAGATGGACTTTAGGAATCGAGGGAAGGAATATCAAGAAGAAATCGATAACTTTGTAGTTGGAATGTTTAACCGAAACTCATGCACCCCAACTGCAAATTAAGATCCCATTAATTTGCAATTTGGTTGTACTGTAGGTGTGAGAGCCTAGGCTCTGATACCAACCTGTAACGCCCCGATCCGGAGGGTACGGAGACGTTACTGCGACGTACATACGCAGGTCGGAAGTACCCTCACGTATATACGCTAAGCAACAATACATGCAAGTAAAAGAGTACGGAAGCACATGTCAATATACATTCCAACACAAAGACTACAAAAGTCATCACAGAGCGTGATATACTGATACATGTACATTATATCACAGCCAGATACAAAAGTAAAATTACAATTTGCACAACAAAGGTGCTCACGGGCTGAGAAGAAGATCCCCGAGCTAGCAGAAGGATTCAGGAACGGAAGGAGCTAGGGCAAATCAGCTTGTTCCAAGAAATAGGCTTGATCTTCAGTGGAGGGCTCCACTTCAATCCACGCTTCAGAACCTGAACATACAAATTCAAGGGAGTCAGGACCTCCCAAACAAATGATCAGGTTACAGCCGAGTGGCATAAGAGATATGAGTAGGAGAGTTGATGTAGTATCATGAATAATCAGCCAGCAAGTAAAGGAAGCATAACGAGTTAAAGTTGGGAAGACATTGCACTAGCTTAGGCTACGACCTCATGAGACTAGTACCTCGAGGGAATAATCCAAACAAGGAAACCCTCATCTATATACCTTTATCTCATGTCACCGTAATCCAAGCGCATAAAAAGGATCCATAGTTGACGTCTTTTATTATTATTACTTGTCTTACTCTGATGTCTAGCTATGTGAACTAGCGTCCCAGCACACATAGATCCACATTCGAGTAAGCAAGGTTGTTATTGGAAACTAGCGGGGGCATCAACGAACTATGTTTACAGTGGGTCCCGTACATACCCGGGACCACGGCCCAGGATTGTTACGTTGCTTGGTGGACGGAACCTGCCGCAAGGCGATCAGGAGGGTCTTATAGGATGCCCTTATCAAGATGGTACCAAGAAGGAGGGAGCCAGCACTCCCCTCGGTCGCCTGGAGGCCCACAGGTCAGACCGAAAGTTTTAGTTGCACAACATGCCTAGTACCACTGTAAACACGAACATATATTGATAGCCGCATGTTTTCCCCGACCCGATGTAAGTTGTCTCATTTTATGAGTTATTTAGGTAATTATCTGATTTCGGGAATGAGCAGGAGCAAGTCCGGAATATATGAAGACAGGAGTATCAGGAGTACAATGTGTACTATCACGTAATTCAAGTTTGTAAACAAGATGCCCGGTTACCATTCCCGTTATCGTGATAATTAAAAGAGTCAAGTGTGTCATGCCTGGTGTCAAGAGATAGCATGACAAGAGGAGATATTCGTCAAGTGACAAGTCATGTAATAACAATATATATAATACAAGTCCCGAGGATAAGGTCCATATTCAAGGAAATGATTAACCACAGCAGGCAGCCAAACTTAGTCGACTAGGGAGAACAAGTAGTCGACTTATGAAGGGTTAGTCGACTATAGAGGAAGGCCAAGTCGACTAATAAGGCCGCATCTCATAGAGCCGCGTCTTCAGGAAAAAGTTAGTCGACTAGGGGAAAAAGATAGTCGACTATAAGGCCGCGTCTCAGAGAGCCGCGTCTTCAAGAAAAAGTTAGTCGACTAGGGAAAAAGATAGTCGACTAATAAGGCTGCGTTTTCAGAAAAAGGGCGCGTTTCAAATAAGCTAGTCGACTTGAGGTAAGGGAGTAGTCGACTAATAAAGGGTTCAAGTCGACTAATAGAATGCAAAAGAGAGCAGAACCTGACTTTTGAGGGTTGCGTTTATTGATAAAAATTACAAGTATGAAAATAGTTATCCATGTCTTAGCGAGTAAAGTTACTCGCCTAAAATGTTCCTTTGATGCGTCCGACGAAGAAAAGCTCGGCCCCAATCCAAAAGGAGGGTACCGGCCTTAGAGTCTTGCTAACGGAGAAGAGCGCGGCCCCAATCCGAAAGGAGTGGCCGGCCTTCACAAGGTAAGGAGGTTGATGGTGCAAGTATAGTTCACTTTGACAAAATGGGATTTTGCAAACGATGTTACGGGGGACGAATCTATAGTTCGTCGGAAAGAGGATGACGAGGAGGTGAAGATGGTATGCTTGGTGGTGGCTGCGGTGGTGCAGGTGGTGGTGGAGATGGTGGTGAAGTTTGATGGAGAGGATGGGTTGTTTTGATGTTTCTTGGTGAAAAGAGGTTGAAGAAGATGGTGTAGTTGTTGGAAATGGAGGAGGAGATGGAGGGGAAGAAGGTGGAAGAGTTGGTAGAGTTATTGGTGGTGAAAAGATGGAGAAAATGGGTTGTGATGGCCAGCCAAGAAGCTTGGGCTGCTGTTTTTGGTGGCTCCTGCTGGCTGCAAATGAAGGAGGAGAAGAGAAAGTGAAGGAGAGAGAAGATGGGAGAGTATATATATAAAGGGGGGAAATAATATAATAATGAGCCATCTCCACTTATGAATGAAACTTGGCGTTTCCTTCCAAAGAATGTCGCGTCCCCAAGACAATCAAAGCTGCGTCTAGGCAAATAAGGAGCCAAACGCGGAAATCAAGGTTGCGTCCAGAAGAAAACGCAAAAGTTGCGTTTAAAAGAAAAGACAAAAAGGCATGGTTGATTGGTCCTGAGTTGATTTAGCCCATAAGCATTAAATGCAGTATGGAGAGGATCACTACATTTAATGATGAATCCAGTTGGCGAAACTCGCGTTTGAGGAAGGAGAGAGAAAATGGGAAAAAGAGAAAAGTGAAATATTTGGATAAATTCCCGGTATCTGGAAAATACCGAAAACTCCCGAAAAGTCCAAAAATTGAAGTATCTCAAAAAGTCTCCCAAAAATTCTCAAAAATAATAAATATTATTTTAAGATTTTTAGTGCAATCGGTTTTCAGAAATTCAATTCCATTTTCAAAATAAAAATCCTGGAATCCACTGTGAACGGTGTCTACACCGGATAGGCTGGATTTTTGATAAAATCTAAAAATTCTCAAAAAAACCATTTAGATAGAAATCATGATTTTAAGGAATACCGTGAAAGTCGTTTCTAGATTCTCAACTCCGTTTGTAAATTAAAAATCTGAGAGTCGGTCAGCGACACTGGCCGACACCGGTTTTGAAGATTGACAATTAAATTCTGAAAAATTCCAGAAAATCATGAAAAATCTAGAATATTAAAAAATAATATTTGAAACTGAAATCGGTCAAATTTGATTACCAAAAGGTCAAATCATGCAGTACTGCTATATGAGTAAGAATTTAAATAACAGAAAATAAAATAAAATAAAATAAAATAAAAAACTCTCCAAAAATCAGGATACATAACTGTGTATGTGTAACGCCCGATCCCACGGATACGGGGACGTCACTGCGACGTATATACGCAAGTCAAAAGTACCTTCACGTATATACGCTAAGCATCAGTAAAGGCAAGAATCAGAGTACGGAAGCAAAGGTGCATTATACATTCCAACACATGAGTACAATTACAAAGTTATCACCAGAAGTGATCCAACATTACATGAATATTACATCACTGATATGCGCAAATGCGGGAATACATGAAAATGTACAAGTATGAACAGTATAAAAGGCACTCACGAGTTTTACTAAAAGAAAACTCGAGAGGCACACAGGGGCCTGGAAGGATGGAGCTCTGCAAGGTCTGCTGGAGATCCACGCTACTGCTGCGCTACTCTGATTAGCAACAGGGAGAATTCACACGCTCCTAGCTCCATGACCTGGACGTGAGGTCCAGGGGAGTCAGTGACACTCCCCAGGCGAGTGTGATATGAAAGCCAAGTGGCGAAGCAGGATGAGCACAAGTGTGCATACAGGTATAGCAGGTATGAACATGTATAACATAATTATCATAAAACAGGAAATCCGATATAAAACCCAATTACGAGCAAAACCGATTGTACAAGCTTAGGTCACGGCTCCATGAGACTAGTACATCGAAGGAATAATCCAAACAAGGAAACCCTCATCTATATACCTTTATCTCATATCATCGTAATCCAAGTGCATACAACGGAGTAACAAAGTGGTCATAACAGGAACACATAACAGACATAACAGGAATAACAAGAGTCATAACAGGAACACATAACAGGCATGACAGGAGTACATAACGGGAGTCATAACAGGAATCATAACAGGAATCCATAACATGCATAACAGGAATCATAACGGGCATCATAACAGGTATGACAGGAGTCAAATATTATTATTACTCGTCTGACCCATATATCTCGGTATGTGTCCAGGTGTACACCTCAACACACATACATCCATATATAAGCTAGGCGAGGGTTGTTAACGGAAGTAGATGGAGAACTGATAGAGCTTCTTATAGTAGTTCCCATACACCTGGGACCAGCTTGAGGGCCCTAAGTCCCCTAACACGAATCTCCTGTGGGCCCTGAGTCCCACTAACACGTACCGCCAATATTTTATTCCATCACTATAAGCAAGGTATCATTCCGGCATCCATCACTTCCTCCCATTCCCCATACAAGTTGTCCTTTTTATGATTTATTAACATAATTATCAGATTACGGAAACGAGCAGGATCATAACTGGAATACATAACAAGAATCATAACTGGACAAGACAGGAAAAGGCCCTACAGATTCAAGAGGTGGCCCCACAGATTCAAGAGGTGGCCCCCACCGTGTGATGTGGCACTTTGTTCCATGTGGCACTTTGTTCTGAGGGGATGGATTCTAGAGGTGGCCCCCACAGATTCAAGAGGTGGCCCCCACCGTGTGGTGTGGCACTTTGTTCCGTGTGGCACTTAGTTCCATTCAGAATAACAAGACAGGATTCCCGTAAACATGATAATTATAAGGTCAAGTATATCATGCTGGGTGTTAAGTGATAGCATGACAGAATGATGATATTTAATAAACAACCAAGCATATCAAAGGATTGATAATAGTCAGGTTAAGTCATGGCATAACAAAAAGGGTCTTGCCAGGTAGTGGCATGCCAGGTAGTAGATGATAACCAATCAGTTGGCAAGTGATATACATGTGTTAAATAGAAACATGTAACTGACGGTCTGAGTAATAGCAAATGGTAACATGGAAGTGACTCAAAGTCCAACGACTACGAAGGATCGGCCACGCATGGTATACGATAAAGAAGCAAGCATATCATAAGCATGGCACAAGTAAAAATGAAGCTACCATAATACAAGCAATTGCAGGGCGATACATGAATATGGAAATAAGAAGTGAAATACTTATCGTCCCGACGAAATGGGAAACTCAAATAGAGACGAGAGAAGAGCGAGACAACTCGCCTAAATCACCGAAAAGCCGAAAGGTCCGAAATCCACGGAACTCGGGATGCGTCATAATATATGATATAAATATGTAGAGTGAAGAGGAGAGAGAAAGAGAGAAGGGAAGATGATGTTTGTCAAGAGACAAGTCAAGTGGTACCAATATGTGATGTAAGTCTAGAGGATAAGGTTCCTATTCAAGAAAGAAATCAACCATAACAGACAGCTAAAGTTAGTCGACTAGGTGGAAAGGGTAGTCGACTAATAGAGGGGTTAGTCGACTAACAGTCTGGTATAGTCGACTAAAACTGGGTTCCAGAGAGTTGGGTTCTGGTTTCAGGAAAAGTTAGTCGACTAGGATGGAAAGAGTAGTCGACTAACAATGATTTCAAGTCGACTAACAGACACTCTAAGTCGACTAAAACTGTGTAACAGAGAGTTGGGTTTCTGATTCAGGAAAAGTTAGTCGACTAGGGTCAAGGGAGTAGTCGACTAATAGAGGTTTCCAGTCGACTAATAAATAACCTAAGTCGACTAAAACTGTGTTCTTGAAAAGGGTACGTTTCAACTAAGGGTTTCAAGTCGACTAGTCTTAGGTCAAGTCGACTAATCGACTGGAAACAGCACACAGAACAGATTTGTGATGGTTGTGTTTGATGATCAAATAACATGATTTTGAAGATACAAATATACAAGATATGTAAACACCAATATGCTAGGAATTAGCCAAGTCTTGGTGAGTAGAAATACTCACTAGGAATGGTTAAAGTGAAGCTTTACGAGTTCGAAAGGTCGTGGTCGACGAATTTGATCCACGGCGATATAGTTGATGAAGAAAGACACGATCCCCAAGTCCAAAGTTGTTGGTGAAGTGGAGATGGAAACCTTGGTGATGCTTTGAGAGTTGGTGGTTGAAGTTGAGGTGAAGGAGAAAGTGGTGAGGGCTAACTCTTTGTTGAAGTGAAGAAAAAGGAAATATAATGTAAAGGAAATGTTTAAATAGGGTTTGGATTTGTAAAGGAGATGCAAATAAGATAGAAGAGAGGGGGGTTTTTGCAAATGGGAGTGGATGAGGTGTCTCTCTTTGGCCACTTGGCCGGCCATGGAAGAGAGAGAGAAGGAGGGGCATTAATGGTAGAAGTTGGTGGAAGTGTGTGGAAGTTGGAATTTTGGAAAAGATTGGAATTTGGAAAATTGGAAAAGCTTGTGTCTTGTGGAGGAAGGAAGAGAAATAAGGAAAGGAAAAAGGAAAAAGAAATTGATAAAGAGAAGATATTCTCTTTGACTTGAAAAATGAAAATATTGGAAACACAGATTCCCGGGTTTAAGTCGAGGATACGGAAAACATTTCGGAAAATACCGAAATCGTCCCGAAATCAAGTATCTCGGAACGACTCGCAAATTATACCAAAAATCAATAATAATATTTAAGACTCATAGTGAAATCCGTTTTAAGAAATACTTTATAGTTTTAAAACTAAAAATCCCGGAATCAGTTAGCTACCGACTCCGGTGGAATTTTCATAAATTCATAAATTCTCAGAAAAAGTATTTAGGTAGAAAATATTATACTAAGAAATAATGCCTAAAAGACTTTCTAGAAATTCCCAACTGTTTGTAAATTAAAAATCCGAGAATCGATCAGCGACACTGGTCGACACCGGTTTTGAAGAAATTCCTCTTAATCCAAGAAAATTCCAGAAAATCATAGAAAATATATATTATTGAAAAATGATATTTAAAACTAAAATCGGTCAAATACAGAAGGTAAATCGAAAGATACGATCGAAAAACTGAATACGCAACTAAGTACGTATTCCGGGAACGGGGTATTACAGTATGTATACCGAGGATGGGTTGTTACATATGTACACAATAATATCATAGTATGTATCACATTTAATATTGTAGTAGATGAGATAAAAAGTAATATAAGTATTTCTGTTTAATTTATATTTAACCATATCCATTTTTAACATATCCGATTAGTATCCGCATCCGATCCGCGAATATCCGATTTATGTCTGATATCCGATTTTGGCGGATACGGATATCATTTTTCCACATCCGTCAATATCCGTATCAGTATCCGTATCCGAAGGTTGGGTGCGGATATGGATATGGTAGAGGTAATATCCGATCCGTATCCGATCCGATGGCACTCCTAGGTTCAACGATTGGATCCAGCTCAGACAAAACGCATGGTCTCTAATTGTTCGCATAAACGTTCATGCGACTCCTCATCCACCGCCAAGTTCTCATCCAACAGTGAACAATTAATCTCGCATAAAATTGTCTATACGGAACTTCCGTACTTTTACATAGCAATATAAAAAATTAGAATTGCTTGCAAGTGTCAAGTGGAGACCCCGTTCAAATATTATTAAAATATTCGACCTCAACTCGGCGCCGGCCGGCTCGGAGGGACGTTAGTTCCGATTTTACCCTCACAACGTTCCAAAACAGCGGGGAGCGGTGGGCGTGAATCAAGGGGCAAATTCGGCAGAAGGATTTTTTTTTGTTGTTTTGTGTTGTTCTTCGGGGCGTGAAGTGGACAACGGTAAGTCAATGAGGTTAGGTTAACTGACCGCGGAGTACGTGACACTTGGCTGGTGGGCCCCCCTTCTTCAACTCTGGTCTTCATTTTGCTCCACTCCGATTCTTCCTCTTCCCCCACATAAATGTGTTCGCCTCGCACAGAAGCACCTGCACTCCTCATTATTTGCATAATCTCAAAAGAAAAGTGGGTACTTTCGCAAATAACCCCCTTTCTTACTTATTATTCATCTGCAGCAGGGGAGTATATCTTTATTTAAAAAAATAAAAGTAAAGTAAATATACAGTCCTCCAGCTTTCCTGTTATTTAAACAAACACTCCCCTTTTTTCTTTTTACCCCATAAATTCTATTTTCTCTCTCTCCTCTCTCTCTCCCCCTCTCTCTGTGTTTCTCTTTCTTGTCTTCTTGTCTCCTCTCTCTCTCTCTCTCTGCAGCTCAACCCACCACCGCTGCCTTTTCCTCTTCCTCCTTCAATCTATTCTCCCTTTATTTCCTGTTCACTGCATGCTTTTAATGATCCCCACACCACCACAACCCATCTCCTAAATCTCCCTTCTTTTTCCTCCTCTTCTTCAATTCAGTTCTTTTGTAGATACACGCACAGGAGAGGTGAAGCACGAGGAGGAGAGAAACAATGTTTGACAGCTTGCTTGGTGGGAAATTCTCCAAAAAATGGTAACAAACTCTTGCTCAAAGCATTGTTTTTGATTTGAATAGAAGCAACAGGGGTGGAGGCTAATGGGGTTTTTTTTTGTTTTTTTTTTTTTTTTTTTGGGATTTTTCTTCTTGTTTCTATTTCAGTAAATACTGTGTGAAGTGCATAAATAGCCGGCTTGAGTTGATAAGGAGGAAGAAGCATGCCACCATTAAGATCTTGAAGAAGGATGTTGCCGACCTGCTGGCCAATGGGCACGATTCCAATGCTTTTGGCAGGGTAAATTTTTTTGTTTTTGTACTTTATTTCCCTGCAAAATTTGATTTCTTTTTCTGTTGGTGCATGCATTTTATTGTTATAGAAAATAGTTGGGATCCAAGAGGTTTGATGGGATTCTTGGTGCGAATGACCTTTATTGGCTAATGGAGCTTGCAAATGGATTTGAGAACAGATGAATGTTGTGAAGGGGGAGTTCCAATGATCTGTCCATTTCTCTAACTTAAATGCAATGAACTGATGGGATTAGTTCCCTTGTGGTTTGCACTTTGCGCGATTCATTGATCCCTTTTATGTTTCATTTAGCCCTCTTTAAGTTTTTCCATATACAACCTCAATTCTTTCCAGCTTGATTTTGATATTGGGGAAGGCAACTCCATTCTCGAAGATGGGTTTCTAGATTCCTCATCATGTTGTGTGAATTTAGTTGGCTAGTCATGATGATGTCCATGAGCCAATCTCAACCATATGAATTTGTTTTTGCATATGGTGTTCCTTCAAATTCTGTATTGCTACCTCAATTTAGGTTCTCTGTCTTAATAATAGTCCTTTCTTTGTTCCACTTATGGGAGAAATGATGTTGTTTTATTTTCCATAAATGGAATAAAACAATGGTGTAAAGATGCTAGTGTGCTAAAATTCAACTACTGTATGTTTTTAATTTTTTTAAAAATTTATTAAAGCTGGTCTCTAGCTGAGGTCATGGTTTGATCCATACTTGGATATGGAATGTTAACTAGAAGTTCTGGCTTTTGAGCCGAAGTTTGACAATGAGATTGATCCATTGATCTTGTCTGCCCACACATTTTGCTGGTGGTAACAGTAAAACCCAAATATAATTTAATCTAACACGTGACTTGTTGGCGTTATATGTCCACATCGATGTCTGCAGCTAACATTTTGAGTTGGGTGAAATTTGTAGATTTTAGAATTACTTCTTGATTACTTGTGAATCCTATACTTCAAATATTCTGAGATAGCATTTGTCGTTTGGAGAATCTAGAAGCTAGCTGATAAAATTGTTGAGTTGGATGTCGAACAAATAGTCCCACATGGCTAGACATGGGGATAGTCTTGGGTATATAAGGATCTGGAAAACTCTATTTAAAAGCTAGTCTTTTGGGATGGTGCCCCAAGTCCTTACAAAAATTATGTTACTTGGTCCTGATGCTTAAGTTGTTAACAGACTCATGGAGAACACATTTAAACTTTCTACTCTCTTAAGTTCTCATGTTGTCATACATGTAGTATTACCAAATTTATCAAGATGTAACCAGTATATGATTATCAAAGTATTTATCACATGTACTTCTGCACATGATTTTCCAAGCGTTTATCACCGTCATCTGTTATCAAAAATCTATAATCTCTTTCCTTTCTGTAACAGATTGAAGCACTTATTGTCGAAATAAATCACACATCTTGTTATGATATGATTGAACAATACTGTCAGTGCATCTTGAATCAGCTTCCATGTTTACAAAAGCAGAGGTATGTAGTATTTTGCTCTCTCGTTATATAAACATAAGACCATTATTATCTGAGATTATAAATTTTTTCTTTTCTCTTGGAGAATTTCTTACAACAATCAAACGAGGAAAAAACTTCTGGGAGCTTTTGATCTCTCTTTGATTTGCTTTGAGGATTGGCTTCTTGGATGAGTTACAAGGTGATGGGGGGAATCTAAAGACCTCTCTCCTTCTAGCCCTATCGGATCACCTTAGATGGGTGTTAGCACTAATCTCAACCATTGATTTTCCTGAGAAGAGTTCAATCCTGCTGCTAATCTCAACCAGTTCAAGGCATCCGGCTTCCAACTTGAATTTGAATCCACTCGGTGTTCAAATCCTGCATTCAGTCAAGGCCAAATTTGCTTGATATTTCCGATCCAAAACTGCGCAGCATCCAACTTGAATTTGGCTTCAATCATGTCCAGAGCCAAACCATACATGATATGTTCTCATGATTGATTGATCAATTGATGAGAACCCACATGATAAGTTGACCGAATCAACCTATAAGCAGGAAAGAAATTTTTGTTCTACAATGCGTATACCAAAAAACTTGACTGCCGTTGGAACTCTTGCATGGCCCATATATAGACATATTCCACTTAGCCTTTAATTGGCCCATATCTTGTGCTGTCATGGACATTGTTATGTGTATTATCTCTTCATCATCTTCATTAATTCTTTGAATTCAAGCCATTACACAACAGACAGAACTACCAACTTTGGGCAATGATGTCTGGAGCCCCCACCCAAATAATAATCAGGCTTGTGAAGCCTTGAACAAGCCCAAATATGCACAAACCTCCTTACTATATTATGTTGTTACTCATATAAGTGAATGATTGTGAAAAAGGAAAATCTATTGATATAAGCATATAATAATTGTACATGTAGATTTTCTTGGATTCACAACCAACCTCGGAGTTCAGTCTGTCGACTGATTTGTACTCACACAATATGCATAGTCCAGATTAGTTCTCATAGTTCAATTTACGTTTCTTGAAGTTCAAAGTTAGTTCGACTTGATTTCCCTGTCCAACCTGATAGTTCACCTGATTACCCTGTCCAACGCCAACATGAGGCAACCCAAATCCGTTCTCAGTGGGAAATAACAGGTTAAGCTGAATTGGGTCAGGTTAAGAGATTCAGAGGCCTGGTTAAATTAGGGTTGACCTGTATCTGATCTAAACTGAAAATCCTTTGTTCTATACATGATTACAGGCTGATATACTGAGTAGTTGTACCTTTACTAGCAAAGAGTGACTGTAATAATTTTTCTAATCTTGTAAATTGAAATATTTTAAAGATCTGCTTCATCAGTGTACTGATTCTACAGTAAGTTTTATTTTTGCTGTCCTGCACCCGGTTATAAACATGGTTTTTATCTCTTCAATTACTCTGTCACAAGTGCCCATGTTATTCAATCCCAAGGAAAGCTTCTTTATATTGTTCTATGACACATGTAGTATGACTCGTTAGTATGTGATATCCCAAGACCCACAAGAGAGAGCTTCTCATGATTGCAGTTATTATGGTTAGAACTTACATAACATAAATGAAAAAGAAACTCAGAATGCAAGATTCTTTTCCTATGAGAAGATGGATTCTGAGTATACTTGTTAGTAGCATTTAAGATTTTCAGTGATTAGGGGAAGCTCTGTTATGCATTTTTTTCCCTTTCCGAGGGTTCTTAGAATAGCAAGAATAGAACAATTATAACAATCTTCCCATCTTCGTATTGAAAATGCATTTGTTAAATGTTGCACCTGGTGAACAATGCTGTCAAGGTAGGTACACTAGTCTATGAGTGTGTACATCTTGCCTTGGCATGCAAAGCCTGCAAGCTCCAATTTACTATTAAAGTTTCTTATAAACATATGAATGTTGCAAACCAAGAAGAAAAGGCCCTTATCCTCTATGTTTTGCTTAACATATTTGCAAATTTGGACTGTCAAGTTCTGCAAATTTCTTTTTATTCTCGTTTCCTCCTTTATGCATCTTATCTGTGGTTACCGACAAAGGGGCTTTGTTTGCTATATTCTGAGCAGGGAATGTCCTGAAGAAGCTATGGAAGCTGTTTCGACTCTTATTTTTGCAGCAGCAAGAATTTCGGATCTGCCAGAATTATTTGATCTCAGGCGAGTATTCACAGAGCGATATGGCAGTCACATGGAATCATCAGTGAACGCTGAGGTACTTTAACGATCTGTATATTGGCACTTCAATACTGTTGGCCTTAACTGAGAGTTTCTAATTCTGATAACCATTGGCCATTCTTTTGTTAGTTTGATGAGAAAATGCAAAAGAAGTCTTTTTCATCGGATAGGAAGATGCAATTGATGCGGGATATTGCTGGAGAGTTCTCTGTAAAATGGGACAGCAAGGCCTTTCAACATAAAATATCTAATCCTCCTGCACCCCCCTCTGTAAGTTCCGCATTGTTTCATAATTATGTTCCCTATGTATATGTAGAAACATAAAAAATAAACATACCTATTCCTTTATGTTACAGGACATACTTAAGAGAAGCAGTAACAACAATGAGCAACGCTCTCATGCTGAGATGAACAGAAGAAATGCAGCTAACTATCAGCGAAATGAAGCAGTGTTTGATGCTGCTTCTGAATTTAATGGTGGGAATGGAGCAGCAGCTAACATCAGAAAGGAAGCAGCGTTCAATGTGGATGTCACAGTTGATCGGAAAAAGGAAGCAGATATCAATTCAGGTGCTGCTGGTAACGGTGGAGACAGAGGAGTCATCAATGGACGTAATTCGTTTAATGGTAAAAAGGAAGTAATACTTAATGCAGATACTACAGTTAATGGGAGAAAGGAGGCAGTCATGAATTCAGTTTTTGCAGTTAACAGTAGAAATGAAGCGGCAGTCTTCAGTGAGCGTGGGGGCCAAGATGTTCCATCCAAGGAGAGATGGGAACCTCCTCTGAGGAGTTCTGTTCAAAGTCAACAAGTGCAACCCGAGCCCAGAGACATTCATGTGATTCCAATCATTGGCTATGCTTGGTCACATGATCCTGGTGAAAAGGCCAGAAAGGTTTCTGCTGCAGCTGAGGAGACTGAGACTGTGGAGCCAGGCTACGGCAATGATGAAGGCCGTTCATACCTTAAACCAAAAGGGAGCCAGAACAGCATCCATAAAGATGATTGGTTCAAACCGAAAGTGAGTCAGAAGGGTATCCATAAAGACGATCGGCTCAACGAAGGCATTGCTTGTAGCAGGTCGCCAATGGCCCAAGAAGTACCAGGTCTCATTGGCCTGGAGAAGCAGTCGGTTGCCCAGGCAATTTCTAGGGATGTGAAAGCTGTTAACATGATTCTTTCCTACACCAACTTGAAAGGGGTTACAAATGGAAGTGATGCCATGGATCGTGCTCCTGTCCACAATGAACAACTGCCCAGAGGTGAAAAAGTGTTGGATCCTACTGTTCAAGAGAGGTGGCCTACTCGTCCGTTGAACTCCAAGGATGCAAGACCAATACGCATGATTCCTCCTCCGTACACCAAACCAAAATTCGGAAACCCTTCAAACCCTGCTGATGACACTAAACTCGCCAATGAGCCAGTTACCAGCTCCAAAGTTGCTGATTATGAAATGACTAATGGTGGCGAGAGGGCAAGACCTGTTTCTGTCAGGAGGTGGCTTCCAAAACCATCCTTGGTTACTGAGACTGAGAATGCCGTTAACGATGCAAAGAACATGAGCCAGAGCCCATATGTTGAAGAGAATGCGGATCAGCATCACAGAAAACCAGCAGAAGAAGAGATGAATGGTGCTGTTAAGCATGACCAACATGTTCACAGCACTTCAAGCAGTCAAAGAAAACATGGGAGCAGGAGAAGCAATGCCACCTATGACGGTGATTATGATGAGGAGGAAGAGGTTGTGGACAGGCTCTTTCTTCACCTGAGCAAGAGAGGTCTGAGCCAAGAGTCCAGCAAACGGAGACCAAGGATGAGGCCACCTCCCGCAGAGGTTGCTGCAGATGCTGGCAGAGCTGGGAAACATCGCGATGATCATCTCCATCACGGGAATGGAAGAAGCCATCCTAGCACAACAGAATCAGTGCGCCATCGTCCAGAGAGAGTAGCTTCGTTCCCACCAGTACCCACAAGCCCTGTCGTAGAGGTTAGTGTCAGTAAAGGACCAGCTCGTGCTACATCGATGAATCCAGGCATGCTGAGCCCAAATGGAGGTCGCTTGCACGCAAGACTTCTTCCTGATTATGGTGACTTGGCTGCCCGGTTCATAGCCTTGAAGAATGCTTGAAATGTTCAAATATTCTTCTTCGATCTGCTCTCTCTTTGAGTTTGCCAGGTTCTTAATTTTGACTCTACATTCTTGCAACTCATAATTGCAGTTTGAAACTCACAAAATTATTTGTAGTAATGCATGAGAAGAATGGCATGCGTGTTCTTGTATATATATTCAAACAAATCATGATGCCCTCTCTACGCTAAATCTGCCAATTCCCCCCATTTTTCACATTATATTCTTATAATGGCAGTTTGCAGTTTATATAATGCACACTTTTTACCATAATTTATCTTTCTAAAAGCTCATCAATATTCTATGATACAAGTGAATACTTATATTGACATGAATTTTAATTCTATAGTTTTGTGTGTTTGTTTGGTTGCAAATAATCGCGGTTGCAAACAAGTTTTGTCATTGTTTGCTTCACTGTAATTGTAAGAGTAGCATTGATTTTTCCTCCAAATTCAGTTTAAAATTTCTTTCATATCTCAACTTTTTTACTTTCAAGTGGAGAGATAGGTCACAATGTCTCTTGTTGATTTGGGTAGAACATTATCTTATCAGATTCAGATTCAAATCTTAGGTAGATCCGATTCAATGTCTCTTGTTGATGTTACAAAAATCTTTCCATGTACAAAATCTGTCAAAAGAAGTACAAGTTTCAGAATCACACAATCAGCTCATCTCTTTCTTTCTTGTTATAGACAGGAGAAATCTTTCACAATCCAATACAGATCACACTAATAACCAAGTTATCATCAAGTAAAATAAACGTAGTATCTTCTTTAGATTGTCACATCTCTACACCTACTGTTTGCATGAACATAAAAGGACAGTCCTCAAATGTGCCCCTTCCAAGTCTCCCCTCTCTTGTGAATAAATTAAGATGAGGGGCATGAATAGGCTTGCAATGGTGGCAACACTTGCTGTTGCCTTGAGCCTTGTCGTGCTTCTTGCTCTCCTCCTCTTTCTTCTGCTCAACTTGTTTGCTGCTCTCTTCTTCGCGACAGGCGGCATCATCTTCCTCAGTTCCGGAACAATGAGACTGCAGCCGAGCAGTTGGAGATGCAGCGCCCTCGGCCTCTCAGCTTCCCTTTTCTATGCCCATGGAGTCCTCAAAAGTCCTGACGATAGAGACCAACAGGCCATCTTCTTCATCTTCCAATTCTCTCTGCTCCCTCACCTTTATGGTAAATTTTGATGTGTGATCCAAAGGCCCAACAAGGCAAGCCAAGCTCAATGCGGTGCCCAAACTCCAATGTTCTGAAAAATTTTGTTGTCTGTGTAGTTGTTGAGAGCGGAGGCATGTGTACTTTTACAAGTTGGAAGAGAACGGAAGGCTTTGTGTATAGATTTTGAGTGCAAACGCATGCTTGCTTGGTTTCAACGGTTTTGTTGTTATTGATGATGATTTCTTTTCTGTGTGAATTGGTCCCTGCAAGTTGTTTTGTATAGTCTTGTTTGTTAAGTTGTGGAGCTTAATTATTGCCTTAACGGATTGTCGCCTTACGCAAAATTTTTATGCAGGTCGATTTGAGCGGTCAGGTAGCCGTGGGGGTGGGAGTAGGCGTTGGGGGGGGGGGGGGGGGGGGGGGGCCTCCCGGGGTACTGGGGGCGGAGCCGCCAGAGTAAAACTTCTTCGAGGAGTCCCCTTGCAAATCTCGAAATGAAGTGCGAAACACGTAAAGAAGTTGGGCGAGTTCGGAGTTTCAGGTTGAGGGCAAGTCAGAGTCTTATTTCGAAGTAACATCTTAGTATCACTCTGGAAGAGCACTCCAAAGCATCTACCTGGAGGAGCTCTCCGAAGCGACAATGCAGAGTAGCATCTCGAAGTGACAGCTTGGTCTCGGGAGCTCGATTTCGGAGAGATGTCTCGGAAATGCATGGAGGTGAAGCGGTCCACTCTGGAAGCTTCATGGCCCATAAAGCTCGGGGAACGCGTCAAGGGCAATTGGTGATTTCACAATTTGTAACCTTAGTTTTCTCTATAAAAGGAGATGAAGCGTCATTAAGGTTATTTATTGTAGATCTGAGTGTATGCCACTGAAAATGCATAACGACTATGAGGTTCTCTCCTCTTCATCTGTAATCTCTCTCAAATATAAAGGATTTGCGTGCGGCTTAGTGATTTTCCCAATTTGAGTTTTTCACGTAATTTTCTGGTGTCTTTGATTGTGCGTTTTATTTATGTTTTTTTCTTCTTCCCCAATTTGTTTCCCCCAACAACTAGCATCAGAGCTAGGTTCGTGATGATGGAAGAAGTATCAGAGTCAAAAGGTTCAACGACGTGAACTTCGGATTCTGGAAGATGCAAATTAACGATTACTTGTATCAGAAAGACCTCTAGCTTTCTCTCAATAGAAAGGCCCAATAACTCAAGTAAATAACCGATGGCAAGTGGGAGGTCCTAGATCAGAAAGCCATAGGAGCAATCTGATTATCCCTGGCATCGACGGTTGCGTTCAACGTCTCCAGAGAGAAGACAACCAAGACTGATGGCGGCCCTATCGATGATATACGAGAAACCCTCAGCATCGAATAAGGTTTTCTTGATGAAGAAGTTGTTCAACTTGAAGATGACGGACATTGGAAGCGTTGCTGAGCATCTCAATGAATTCAACCAGCTGATGAGCCTGTTGGAATCTGTTGTGGGATCAAGTTTGATGACGAGATCAGGGCGCTAGTTCTAATGTCCAGTCTACCAGAGACCTGAGATGGTCTAGTGATGGCGGTGAGCAATTCTTGTAGGACAGAAACCTTGAAGTTTGATGACCGGTGGGTATTCTTCTCAATGAAGAGGCGTGCGGGAAGTCATTGGGTGCGGCTGAGACGTCAGAGAGTGCCTTGAGTGTTGAAAGGAGAGGAAGGTCGAAGAATAAAGAAAAGAAAGAGAACAACAAATCCAAGTTCCAGATTTAGGAGAAACAAATCCAAATTAAGGGGTGCCAGGTGTTAGCAGTGCAGTAAAAAGGGGCATTTTCAAAGGGAATGCAAGTAGAAGAAGGATGGAGATGGCAAAGGTAAAGAAAAGATTTTAATATATGGGTAGTGATGGATCTGATGCTTTGATTCTCTCCTTGGCTGGTCCCAACGAATCATGGGTTATTGATTCGGGTGCCTCCTTTCATGCCACTTCTTATCACGAAATCTTTCAAAATTATATGAAATGAGATTTTGGAAAGGTGTATCTGGGAGATGATGAACCATGCAACATCATTGGTAAAAGCAATGTGACAATCAACCTCTCAAATGACTCGACATTAAAATTAAAGGATGACGGGTATGTACCGAAGATGAAGAGAAATTGATGTCTATTGGTCAGCTTGCGGATGCCGGGATGAAAACAACCTTCGACGATGATTCGTGTAAGATCACGAAGGGTGTCATGATCACAACACATGACAAAAAGGAAGGTACCCTCTACATGACTTCGGTCTCTAAGACTTCAATTTCAGTTGTATCATCGAATGTGGAGTCGGTATGTGGCATCATCGACTTGGGCATGTAAGCGAGAAGGGGATGAAGGCTATGCTCTTTAAAGGCAAACTGTCAGGGTTGAACTTTATCGATTTAGCCTTCTGTGAAGACTATGTCTGCGGGAATCAGAGAAAAGTCAGTTTCTCGAAGGTGAAGAAGTCTCTGAAGGCAGAAAGATGGATTTGGTACACACTGATGTATGGGGTAATGTTGGCCCAGAGGCTCTTCACCTTAGTTTTGATGATGACTAACTTATGAAGATTAGTTTGCTAATGATCTTGTGTTTAATAAGTTTCAGATACTGATCAAGATCTTAGTAGAGATTTGACTTCAACAAGAGATTCACAGTCAAAGTGTTGAAGCAAACAAGTATTGATTCAAGAGCTCACATCGCAACGATCATATCTAGCTCCTTTGGATCAAGTTTGGACCGAGTCGACTTGGAGATAGAGATCGACAAGAAGACTTCGGTTTGTTTAGTTTTGTTTTTGTTTAGATCTTGTATAAGATTGATTAGTTTTGATATGCTCAAGTTCACACACACGTTTCAGTTTAACCATTTTTAGATTTTCAAGAATACATATATAGTTTTCATGATTAATTAGAATCAAAACAAGTTTTACATATTTAAATGTGTATTGGATTTCATCCATATACATTATTGTTTCATATTGTAGAAAAACTTATTTTGATGATTCTAATTTATGTGTTTTAAGTTTTGTTTTATCAAAACTCAGTTTTGGATTTAATGTCAAAAATATAGATATATCTTTATATATGTATTGAATTCTATCTATACACACTATGCTTCAAAAAGTGTTTCTATGTCATGTTTTTGTATTTATACAAGTTTTAGAGAAAGCGTATTTTCATTTCGAAATTCTAAGTTTGAAAAATACAGTTTTTTTTTAAAGCTAATACTTTCATGCCTCAAAAATAGTTCAAATAGTTTATAATATGTGTGATTTTTGATCACACATATTTGTTCTTCAAATATTTATAAGAACTTATTTTTGTGAAATTTATGTGATTTTATGAGATTTTATAGGAAATTAAAAGCCAACATTTCAAACCCTATAACCCTGATTTTTTAGGCTGCTAACGGTCGACCGACGGTCGATCAACATGCACAGATGTGCACAGGCTTTAGCGATCGACTGGGCGGTCGACCATTCCAGAGAGTCTGCTATCTGGATTTGGCCCCGGTCGACCGACCAGAGAGTTTACTCTCTGGTTCTGGCCTCGGTTGACCGGGCGGTCGACCGAAAGGCAAATTGCCTTGGGGCGGTCGACCGATAACCCCAACAGAAATCTGACTATTAGCCGGTCAACTGGGCGATCGACCGACAGATCAATTTTGACCTGTTATGGACCCCAGCGGCTATATTTCAGACCCATATAAAATTGGGTCTTTGGGGTTTGTTTCTCCTAAGATTTTTTAGAGTTATTTTCCCCATCTTCTACAGAGTTTTAGCAACAAGTTTTAAACAAGTTTTTGAGCAAAAAATCTCTTATCTTTATTTGTTTCAAAGTTTTTGAAAAATCAAAGAAACACTAGATTTGAAAATTTTGTTTGTTCTTCATTTACATATCTATCAAGAAGTTTTTCTTAAGTGTTTTCTTTGTTGTTTTATTTTCAAACACTTTGATTTCTCACATACTTGAGCTATCATTTCAAATCTATTTTTAGGATTTTTATATTGTGAGAAAATTTGTTTGTGATCCTTTGAGATCACCAAGAGAAAATTTGTGATAATTGAATTACTAAGTTTTATTTCTTCTTTGCTTTGTGCTAGGCTTTGCGCCACATCTTGTGTAGAGGTTTGTGTTGTAGAGAAAAGGAGTTGTGTACTCCGGCGTTGAGTTGTAATTCCTCAGTGGAGGTCCCTGTATGGAAGATCCTATAGTGGATATTTAAAATCCTTCTGTGTGAAGGCATGGACGTATAACAGTGGCTCGAACTTCAAAATATATCCTTGTGTTTGCGTTTGGATCTTTTCTCTCAACTCTCTTTCTTTATATCTTGCATTGCTTTGCATTGTTCATATCATATGCTTGATATTGTTTCTATGGCCATATTTGTGTTCAATCAAGAGAGCTTCTAATAGCACATCAACTCTTAATTTAGAGAAATTTAGAGGAGTAGTTCCAGAGCCCTTCACAGGGATTTCGGGCTCACTCTTGGTTACACATAGTATGTTAGCAATTAAGTTTTTAATTCAACATCATTTGTCCTAAATTAGCTTGTATACCTATTCACCCCCTTTAGGTGTACCTACAGGTAAGACTTATGTTCCTTCTCTTGGGGCTCATTATATTTTGACCTTTATTGATAATGCAAGTAGAAAGGTCTGAATTTACTTCTTAAAGAAAAATCAGAAGCATTTGATGTCTTCAAAAAATGGTTGGCCTAAGTTGAAAATGAGAGAAGTCTGAACTTAAGTGTTTGAAATCAGACAATGGGGCGAATATTGCGATAGTAGATTCGAGGAGTTTTGTGCTAATCGGGAAATCAAAAGAGTGAAGAATGTTTCAAGAAATTCTCATCAGAATGGAGTGACCGAGCGCATAAACAGGAGCATTCTGGAGTGTGCCGGGAGCATGCAGATACACGCAGGATTGCCCAAATAATTTGGCAGATCCAGTCGACACAGTGGTGTATCTGATCAACAGAGGACCTTCGATACCTCTGAATTGTGGGATTCTGTAGAAAGCATGTATAGGAAAGAGGTAAACTTGAACCATCTGCATACATTCGGTTGTATCTCTTATGCATATGTTGAACTAGATTGCAGGAGCAAGTAGGAGCCGAAGTCCAAGGTTGCATTTTCGTTGGCTACGGGATAAGCGAGTACGACTATCAATTTTGGGATCTAGAGAACCGAAAGATTCTTAGGAATAAGGATATGGTATTCATTGAGAGGAAGGTTTACAAGGACTTGCTGATGGAGAAGAGCATTTCGAAGAAGGATCTTGGAGTGGCATCTTGGAACACTCTGGAGCAGCGAACAGTGTTACAAATTTGGAGTTTGTTAAACTTGATGATACTCCTGTACAGAAGATTCAGAGCATTTCAAAAAGGAATGTGGAATCCCGAGTAGAGCCACAGACCCTCCAATTGAGGTGAGCGATCGACCAGGCAAATAAAAGCTCTGGAGAGATACTCTTCTTCTTTACACTATCTGTTGTTGGTTGACAGTGGTGAACCCAAGTGTTATGAGAAAGCCTTAGGACAAATGGGAGCTTTTTATGAATGATAAGATGGAATCTCTTATGAAGAATCAAACATGGGACTTGGTTGAGTTGCCCAAAGATAAGAAAGCCATGCATAACAAATAGATTTATCGGTGAAGGAGGAGAATGATGGATGGCGCTAAAAGGTACAAAAGGAGATTGGTTGTGAAGGATTTTAACAGCAGGAAGGGTTGGCCCAAGGTTACAATCACCTCTTTGCTTTGATGATTCTAAAACTCATGTAGTTAAGTGTTACTAATGAAGTTCAAATATTTTATATTTACAGGTTTCAAGAGTTAGATGTTTAACTTCACTTTTCTTTTAAAAAAAGGTATTAAGACACTCAAGTTGATCCAAGCATGAGACTCAAGCTTGGAAAGTCAAAACTGAATTTTGGAGAAGCCCACTTGAAGAAGACTTGAATATAGTATAAATTCTTATAAGAATTTATAATGTTTAAGTTTAGAGTATTAGATTGGATGCTCAAGAATTACACACAAAAAAAGATTTCCAAAAAGAAAACTAGTTTTTATAGTTTTCATGATTTAGTTTTTGATAGACAATATTTCTTCAATTAAATTGTTTTCTCTCTGTATGTGTGTGTGTGTTTCATAATTTAATCCTACTTAAAATATTTAATATCTATATATAGTTCTATAAAAATATCAGAAGATTTACCAACAAATTTCAAAAATAAAAATTTATGTTTTTGGGCTAGGCCGGTCGACCGCATTCTGTGCAGAGCAATTTTCTACTGCAGATGGTTGACAGAGCAATCGACTGTATGTGCACAAAACATGCACATAGGCTGAGCTCAGGGACCGATAGACTGCCCGGTCAACCGATAGCCCCAGCTTTATTTGGGCAGCCTCAGGTCGTTCGACCGTGCGGTCGACTGCCAGGCCTGTACAGAGATTGAGCTCAGTCTACCTCTCTGGATGGTCGACCGTCCTGTCGACCGTGTTCAACGACCAATTCTGTTAGCCTTGCCAGTCGACCGACCGCCAGATGTGCAGAAATGACAACACCATTTTTAAATGACTATTTTTGAATTTAAACTGTTTTGTTTTATCCCCAAATGGATATATTATGCTTTTTCAGGATTTTATCAGGTGTTTAATGACTAGATTAACTGTCTAATGATGCTTCTCCTCTTTTTATAAATATGGGTCATTGTAGAGAGTTTTCATTAAGAAAAATCCCTAAAAATTATTTGAAAAATTCAAGAAAAATTCAAGTTTCAAGTTTTCAAAAGAGCTTTCATTTTCTACTCATTTGTGCAAGTTTTCAGCTTTCAAAGTTCAATCTTTTATTGATTTTCTCTCACAAACTTCTTGAGCCCCAAATCTACACTTTATGTTGGCCCAGAGGCCTTCCACTCTAGTTTTGATGATGATTAACTCATGTAGTTATAGTTTACTAATAATCTTGTGATATTTAATTTCAGATATTTAACCAAGATATTAGTAGGTGATTAGATTCAACAAAGGTGTTTTGGAGCTTTCACATAGTGATTCAAGAGCTCGAACGTCAAAGTTCATATCTAGCACTCGTTGGAGTCAAGCTCGGGGAATCGTGTTTGGATCGAGTCGACTTGGAGACAGCGTTCTACAAGAAGGCTTCGGTTTGTTTAGTTAAGATTTAGTTAGATCCATTGTAAAGTTAGATAGTATAATATGCTCAAGTTCACAACACACACACTTGTTTTTAAGTTTCATGTTTATTGGTTTCGGTTTTCGGTTTAATCGATCTTGGTTTTCATGAATAGAATTGAATCAAAACAAGTTTACATGGTTTAATGTATATTAGATTTTGATCTATATACATATATGCTTCATCTACTTAGAAAAACTTATTTTGACAATCTATTCATGTATTTGGATTTTGTATTTAAACAAAACTTATTTTCGGATTTAATGTCAAAAACATTGATATATATTTCTTTCATGTATATTGGATTCTATCCATATACTATATGCTTCAAAGTTGTTTAAATATCATATTTTTGTATTTACATGTGTTTTGAAAAAAATTGGATTTTCATTTCAAAAATTCAAGTTTGGAAAATACAGAATTTGGTTTAAGGCAAATTTTCTAAGTCACAAAAATGGTTCAAAATGTTTATAACATGATTTGATTTTTACTCAAACATGTTTGTATTTCAAAGATATAACTTGAACTGATTTTTGTGAAATTTATGTGATTTTATGGGATTTAATTGAACTTAAAAACACAAGTTTTTAAATCTTGAATTTGTCCCTGAGAGGCTCTGGCGGTCGACCGACCCGGTCGACCGATGTGCACGAGACGTGCACAAAGGCCAAGTTGGCTTGGCCGGTCGACGACTTAAGTGACCCCACTCTCGGGTGGGGCGGTCGACCGTGAGCTTTGGCCCGATCGACTAGGCGGTCGACCGGATAGAGAGCAATTGCTCTCTGGATCTGGCACGGTCGACCGGGCGGTCGACCGCTGGGCTCAACGGTCAAAAATTTGACCGTTGGCCGGTTGACCGGAAGGGCATTTCTGCCCTTTTCAGCTGCCAACGGGCAGATTTTTTATAGGGCTATATATACCCCATATTTGAGTTGTTTCTTAACAAGTTTTTAAGAGCCAAAATTCTGATCTTCTCTAGTGTTTTATACAAGTTTTTAAAAGAGTTTTTAGTGCCAAAAGATCAATCTTTATTTGTTTTAAAGGGTTGAAAAAATCAAAGAAAAATAGGATATTTGGGATATGGTTTTGATCTTCATTTCAATCTTGTTTAACTTGTTTTCCCAAGTATTTTTCTTTGTGTTTTGTTTTCCAAACTCTTTATTTCTCACAGTTGAGCTTATCTACTATCCTTTCTATTAGGATCTTGTTTTGGTGAGAAAGAGATTGGTTTGTGGTTGTTAGACCACCAAGTTGTAAACCTTCCATTGATTGTGATATCCCTCTAGTGAGAGGTGATTGAGTTATTATCCCTCAAGTGTGAGGTAATAGGGGAAGTGGTATTTGGCTCCCTCTAGTGAGAGGTGAAGATTGTGTTGGAATCCCTCAAGTGTGAGGTGATTGTGTTTGAGTGGCTTTGTGCCTATCCCTCATTTGTGAGGTTGATCTTTGTTTGGCTTTGTGCCTTGCCTCTTAGTGTAGAGGTTGTATTTGTTGGAGAGAGGAGTTGTGTACTCCCAATTGTAATTGCCTCAAATCCTTAGTGGAGGTTCCCTGTGTGGGAAGTCCTGTGTGGACGAGTTAGTGGAAATCTTTCTGTGTGAAGGCGGGGACGTAGAGCTGTGTGCTCGAACCTCGAAACTATCTTGGTGTTTGCGTTTGATTCACTTTCTCTAACTCTCTCTCTCTTACATTGTGCATTGATTCATATTGTCATATCATATACATGTTTGGTTTGTTTGTGTGTCTCACTTGTGTTTAACCACGAGAGCTTCATATAGCACCTCAACTCTTATTCAGAGGAATCAAGAGGAGTTAGTTCAGAGCCCTTCACCGGGAATTCCGCTACACTCGTTGGTTACACTAAGTGTGTTGCAATTTAGTTTTTAATTCTGCATTATTGTTCATTAGATTAGCCGTACACCTATTCACCCCCCTCTAGGTGTACTTACAATTAGTATCAGAGCCTACGCTCCTGATATTAGATTTAACCACCTAGGAGTGTGATCTTGGTTTTGCTAATCTAGATTTACATTTGCACACTATTATTGTTTACGCACACTCATGGACTTCATGACCACACCTATGTTTGATACTTCCAACATTGTTGTTTGGAAGGCTAGGATGTCCATGTACCTAAAAACCCTAAGCTTGCATGTTTTCCTTGCCGCTACCAAGAAATCCTATCTTGGTAATAGCAAGCATATAGAGGCCAATGCACAAGCCCTTGAGGCACTTAGAAGCACGCTTAACAAAGAATATCTTATGATGGTTTCTAACTGTGATTCCGCCTTTGCAGTGTGGAACACGTTGACCTCCTCCAAGCTTCAATTGCCAATCCAAATGGAGAAGGAATCTAGTGAGGATGAATCCGAACAACGATGCTACATGATCCAAAGGAATGACTCCCTTGAGGTACATTCGGATACTCAACTAGATAGTGCTAACTCTTCTTTTGATGATCTTAATAGTATGGATGCCGATGCATTAAATGAAGAGTTATCTATTGTTTGTGAGAACCTCTTAGAAAAATATAAAGATTTGAAAAAGAAAACTTGTAAGTTAACTAAAGAAAATAAGGACTTGTCTTCAAAATTTGATATTGTTTTGTAAGAAAGAGATGAAATTTCTAATGAAAGGGATTCATTGAAATCTAAGTTTGATCTTGCCCTAAAACAAGATTCAAAAAAGTAAAAATGATTGTGAAAATGTTTTGAAGAAAAATGAAGTTCTATCTTCAAAACTTGTTTTTGTTTTAAAAGAAAATGACTCTTTGAAAAACAAAATTATTTCTATTTCAAAAGAATTAGATTTGGTTTCTAAGAAAAATATTGCTTTGAAAAATGACTTAGATTCACATGTTTGCCATGCTAGTGTAGCTTCACATTCTAGCTCACCTATTGCATGCACCTATTCTTCCATGATTAAAAATGATATTTGTATGCTTAAGAAGAGTGTTGATTGTTTGGGCTCCACTTTGAGCCATTGTGCCATGAACCATACACGTTTGGAATCTATGGTTCGAAAGAAACAAGTTCGATCTTTGCATGCACACCATACACGGCATACACATGCTCCTCACGTTCACACCCATCACACAATGTATGCTCATGTGTACACTTGTCCACATTGTGAACGTAAGGGCCACCTTGCTAAATTGTTTTGATAAGATACATGATTCAAATTTAGCAAATAAATTTGTTTGGGTTAGGAAAGGAGCTAACCCCCATGGACCCAAAAGAGTATGGGTATCAAAGACCACTCCTATTTTATTTGATGTAGGTGTGGGCTCTCACTTAACATGAGAGTAATAGTGCCTTGAGGTGGATGCTTTCCGAGCTTAAAGAGGACAATTTGGATGCATCACTTTCAAGGAGAGTTTGGTGGGAGGACCACTTGGTTTGGAGCCTAGAGAGTTGCCCTCATGGTTTTGGTAACAATCTCTAACTCCCATTATGTTTACATACTTTTCATATTATTCTTTTTTAGCATGTTTTGATGTTTCATGATTAGTATGATAAATGCAACGTTTATTAGACTTGTGACATACATGATTAGTATTTGAGACACCCATGTTTATATGGATTTATATTTAGTGTTCTCACTTTAGTTTAACTATTGTGTATATCATAGATCTAATGGATGTGCATTTACATAATGATCATATGAGTTTTGTTTTGATTTCTATGCTTCATGTTTTGACTACATGTTTAGATGTTAGTTTTCATTAAAACTTGGATATATACTTGTACAACTAGTGAGCCACAAATAGATTATTATATGTTTGTGCTTGAATGCTCATTTGTACCCATTAGATGTACTAGTATAGTCTAGTTTTGATGATTCATACATTTTGACTTGTATTCTCTATTTTTGGACATGTTTTTCATATTTATGTTTAACTTCATGTATATGTCTATTTTGCCTAAACTATCAGTTATACATATACATCCTTGAGCCACTTGCCTTCATGCATATACTTTTGTGGACTCATTCATGTTTGGATATGTATGTATACTTTAGTTTGTACAAAATAAACATATGCCTTGAAGATTAAATTATTTTGATGAAAATTAGATTTTCTTGTGTTTCATGTTTATATTGAGCTTGATTGCCTATTTTCATGATGATGTGTTTCACATAACTCTTATTCACTCACATCATTTTTGTTTACTCATGATTTGTTCTCATGAGAATATATGTGCTTATAGACCTTTGAGTGTTTGATGATCATGTGACTTGCATGTTTTTCATGAAATATATTTTTGTTTTATTCCTTACTTGAAGGATTTCGTACTAGTTTTCAAATTTTTCATATAACAAGTTCGTATTCTTCATATGGTAGAGTTTTCAAATGTGTTATATTATTTCAACCTTATTTTTTAAAACCCCTACCCATTCAAGGGCGGCTGGTTGGGCGACCATGCCTTATATGCTCATTATTGAAAATCATTTTAAACATGTGCATGAAATGGGTGGTAGGAAGTATGAGTATACACTTAATCTTATTTTGTTTTCAATTGATATCATTGTATCTTTTCAATTGGTATCACTATTGACATTCTTTTTGTATACTCATATATGATGTTTTTATATATGTATGTTTAAACTTCAAATAGTATCAATTTCGATTGGTATTCATTTCCATACATATATATGTATTTACTTTTATTTGTGCTTACTATATCTCTATATCTTTGAGCACAAATTTTGGTTATGCTAAGCTTGATTTCTTAAATGACTATTATATTTCAATTGATTATTTTTCAATTGATATCTTATACAAGCTTATGCATCATTTTGTTTGGTATTTCATAAAGGGGGAGAAAATTCATATTTCACCTTTCAATTGGTTTTGTTTACTTTGGTATCTTACTCCCACACTTTATGTTGAAAAATGATTGAAAAATGATATTAATTTTTTTTTTGTATCATACGCTCCTAATGAAAATTATTTTCAATTGATATATGTTTCATTTTCAATATTGGTATCAAAAATATTAAATTGATATTATTCTCTATTTGGTATCTTTATTGTAAAATGAGTTTAGTGTTTAACCAAAAAGATTGGTTTATGTTTTTCAAATTGGTATCAAAAGTGTAAAATATTTTCAATTGGTACTAATTTTTACAATTGGTATACCTATATGTTTACATCTTTCAATTGATATCAAAATTTTTTTGGTTGACTTCTTCAAATGTTTTGTTTACTTTTAATTGGTATAATATATACATGTTTATTTAAATTTATATTAAAATAAATGTTTTATGTACTTTCAATTGCTACTTTCAATTGGTATGTTTTATTTATTTTCAATTGGTATCATGATGCACTAAATTGATATATTTTATTTCAATTGGTATCATAATGTTTTGATTTGATTTCACCCCTTGTTGATTTTTGTTTCGGACAAAAAGGGAGAGAACATTGTTTTATTGTTTTCTTTAACCCCTTTGTTGATGATTGATAAAAAAGGGGAGAAGTATTTGAGTATATATGCATGTTTATATCAAAGTTTTGTTTCATATTTGAGTATATATGCATGTTTATATCAAAGTTTGTTTCATATTGGTATCAAGAGAGTTTGTTTTATGTTTTGTTGATATTGGTATCAAGAGCATGTATATTAGTATCAAGAACATGTTTGTTGTTTTGTTTTATCAGTATCAAGAACTTTTATTAAAAATTTTATTGTTGGTATCAAGAGCTTTTATTGATTATTTTTTAATTGGTATCAAGAGCTTTTATTGATTAGCTTTCAATTGAAATTTTTATTGGAATCAAAAGCAATTATTTAAAGAACAAGCTTATTTTAAGTTTATATTTTCAATTGGTATTTAAGAACATGTTTATTTTAAAATCTGGCATCAAAAGCATGTTTACTTTTATAACATTCATTGCATATCTTATTGTTCATTACTATGCATGAGTTAAGGGGGAGCTTCTTTGAAGCTTAACTTTAATCCATGCATATATAACTCCATGAGTTTTGTCATCATCAAAAAGGGGGAGATTGTTGGCCCAGAGGCCTTCCACTCTAGTTTTGATGACGATTAACTCATGTAGTTATAGTTTACTAATAATTGTGATATTTAATTTCAGATATTTAACCAAGATATTAGTAGGTGATTAGCTTCAACAAAGGTGTTTTGGAGCTTTCACGTGGTGATTCAAGAACTCGAACGTCAAAGTTCATATCTAGCACTCGTTAGAGTCAAGCTCGGGGAATCGCATTTGGATAGAGTCGACTTGGAGACGGCGTTCTACAAGAAGGCTTCGGTTTGTTTAGTTAAGATTTAGTTTAGATCCATTGTAAAGTTAGATAGTGTGATATGCTCAAATTCACAACACACACACACTTGTTTAAAGTTTCATGTTTATTGGTTTCGGTTTTTGGTTTAACCGATCTTGGTTTTCATGAATATAATTGAATCAAAACAAGTTTACATGGTTTAATGTATATTAGATTTTGATCTATATACATATATGCTTCATCTATTTAGGAAAACTTATTTTGATAATCTATTCATGTATTTGGGTTTTGTATTTAAACAAAAACTTATTTTCGGATTTAATGTCAAAAACATCGATATATATTTCTTTCATGTATATTGGATTCTATCCATATACTATATGCTTCAAAGTTGTTTAAATATCATATTTTTGTATTTACATGTGTTTTGGAAAAATCGGATTTCCATTTCAAAAATTCAAGTTTTGGAAAATACAGAATTTGGTTTAAGGCAAATTTTCCAAGTCACAAAAATGGTTCAAAATGTTTGTAACATGATTTGATTTTTACTTAAACATGTTGTATTTCAAAGATATAACTTGAACTGATTTTTGTGGAATTTATGTGATTTTATGAGATTTAATTGAAGTTAAAAACACAAGTTTTTAAATCCTGAATTTGTCCCTGCCAGGCTTTGGCGGTCGACCGGGACGGTCGACCGGACCAGTAGTCGGTCGACCGACCCGGTCGACCGATGTGCACGAGACATGCACAAAGGCCAAGTTGGCTTGGCCGGTCGACCGTGTGGTCGACCGACTGAAGTCACCCCACTCTCGGGTGGGGGCGGTCGACCGGGCGGTCGACCGTGAGTTTGGCCCGGTCGACTGGGCGGTCAACCGGACAGAGAGCAATTGCTCTCTGGATCTGGCACGGTCGACCGGGCGGTCGATCACTGGGCTCAACAGTCAAAAAATTGACCGTTGGCCGGTCGACCAGAAGGGCATTTCTGCCCTTTTCAGCTGCCAACGGGCAGATTTTTTATGGGGCTATATATACCCCATATTTGAGTTGTTTCTTAACAAGTTTTTAAGAGCCAAAAATTTTGATCTTCTCTAGTGTTTTTATACAAGTTTCAAAAGAGTTTTTAGTGCCAAAAGATCAATCTTTATTTGTTTTTAAGGGTTGAAAAAATCAAATAAAAATAGGATATTTGGGATATTGGTTTTGATCTTCATTTCAATCTTGTTTAACTTGTTTTCCCAAGTATTTTATTTGTGTTTTGTTTTCCAAACTCTTTATTTCTCACAGTTGAGCTTATCTACTATCCTTTCTATTAGGATCTTGTTTTGGTGAGAAAGAGATTGGTTTGTGGTTGTTAGACCACCAAGTTGTAAACCTTCCATTGATTGTGATATCCCTCTAGTGAGAGGTGATTGAGTTGTTATCCCTCAAGTGTGAGGTGATGTGGAAGTGGTATTTGGCTCCCTCTAGTGAGAGGTGGAGATTGTGTTGGAATCCCTCAAGTATGAGTTGATTGTGTATGAGTGGCTTTATGCCTATCCCTTATTTGTGAGGATGATCTTTATTTGGCTTTGTGCATTGCCTCTTAGTGTAGAGGTTGTATTTGTTGGAGAGAGGAGTTGTGTACTCCCAATTGTAATTGCCCCAAATTCTCAGTGTAGGTTCCCTGTGTGGGAAGTCCTGTGCGGACGAGTTAGTGGAAATCCTTCTGTGTGAAGGCGGGGACGTAGAGCTGTGTGCTCGAACCTCGAAACATATCTTGGTGTTTGCGTTTGATCCACTTTCTCTATCTCTCTCTTACATTGTGCATTGATTCATATTGTCATATCATATACATGCTCGGTTTGTTTGTGTGCCTCACTTGTGTTTAACCACAAAAGCTTTGTTGGCCCAAAGGTCATTAGCCCTAACTTTGATGATTACAAAACATATGAAGTTAGGAACTAACAAAGTTGTTTAAATGAGTTTCAGGTAAAAAACATAGGTTGATTGACGGCTCCTACACAAGACTCACATTTGAAAGCCGCAAGGATTTGGATCCCAGAGCCGAGCACACTAGAAGCACTCAAGGATCAATCAAACAACTTGAGAAGACTATACAAGATTTGTATCTTTGTTTTTCTTTTTAGTTAAGATTTATAGTCTATTTGTCAAAACGAGATGATAGAGGTTGATAACATTGGGATTGCCACACACATACATTTGATATTGCTTCATGCTTTCAAACAAAATTTTATTACAAAATTTCTTACCAAGTTTCAGAAAAACAAAGTTTGAAAAAATCGTTTTTTGGAAAAACAAGTTTTTGGAAAAATGATTTTTAGTTTAGAAAAAGAATTTTTATCAAAATATAGTTCAAATTTTATTAGTGTTGATCTATGATCACACTATGATCTTTCCTAGCCCTAGAACTCTATTTTGTATATGCCCGTTTAAAGAAATTTATCGAAAAATTAAACACTTCAAAAAGCCTTTCAAAATCTTGTTTTTTGGCCTTGTCCGGTCGACCGGAACGTCGACCGCTCGACCGGAACGTCGACCGCTGGCAGAGCAGAACTGCTCTATCGGTCGACCGAGCGGTCGGCGACATGCACCAATGTGCATTGTGCACATCGGTCGACCGTCCGGTCGACCGGCAGATAGAGCAGAGCTCTCTGTTTGTTCCGGTCGACCGGCCCGGTCGACCGACAGAGAGTGGTCACTCTCTGTTTGGGACTTCGGTTGACCGCCGGTCGACCGCTATCCCAACGGTCGGAAATCCGACCGTTGGCGGTCGACCGTCTCGGTCGACCGACAGCAGTCAGAGTCTGCTGACAGATTCCAACGGCTATTTTTTGATTTGTCTTTTGTTGGGGCTTCTCCCAATGAATATTTTGACTTGTTTAACCCTGTTTTCATTTCCTATAAATAGTGAGAGTGTTATACAACTAAAATACAACATTTACAAGAGTAAAATCAAAATTTCTCAAACTTTAGCCTTTTAGCAAAAAGAATTTTCTTGAGCCAAAATTTTCAATCTTTTGTGTTTTAGCTTGAAGCTTCTCTTTTACTTCTCTACTTGTTTAGCACCACACAATCCCTAAAGTTTCATCTCCTCATCTTGGTTATAGGATTGTGCAAGTGAGCTTTGTTTGTGGTCAAGTGTTGATCACCGTTCCCTCATATTGAGAAGTTGTAGGGTTGCGGCCTCAAGCGAGCTAGTGAGCTCTAAGTCGGTGTTGCGGCACCGTGGTGAGAGAGGACAAGTGTCCGAAGGGTTCTAGTGAGAACTTGTATTGACGATCCGGTGGGATCAAGCATAGTGGAAATCCTTCATCATGTTGAAGGCGGGGACGTAGAGCAGTGGCTCGAACCTCGAAACATATTCTCGTGTTTGCGATTGTCCACTTATCTCTAAGCTCTCTCTCCTTTACTTGCAATATATTTGTTTACTTCCTTGCAAGTTTTAATATTGTTATTGTTTATTGTTAATTAGTTTTTAATCCGCATTATTTGTCACTTAGTATAGCCATCACCTATTCACCCCCCCCCTCTAGGTGATTTCAATTGGTATCAGAGCCTAACCTTAGCATTTGGTTTAACCACCTTAGGGAGATCCTCATTATTGACTATATCTATTTGTTGCATTTATTATTTGTTGTGCACTATACTTGTATTCATGGCATCTGTTGACTTTTCTGGCATCAAGTCCCCACCCAAATTTGATGGGTTAAACTTCCCCATTTGGAAGGTCAAAATGAACCTATTCCTAAAATCCCTAGGAGTTAGAGTTGCCAAGTCCATCACCAAAGAATTTGTTGAACCTCTCACTGATGAGAGAACACGGTCCGAAGAAACTCTAAGGACTATGAGGCCAATGCTAGAGCCCAATATGCACTCACTCAAGCATTAAATGAAGATGATCTTTCCCGCATCATAAATTGCAAATCTGCTTATGAAGTTTGGAATGTGCTTATTGTTACTCATGAGGGGACGTCGTAAGTCAAGAGATCTAAAATGACTTGCTCCGTTCTCAATATGAGAATTTTTATATGCTTGATAATGAAGGCATAGATGATATGCCCACTCGTTTCACCAAGATTACTAACGCCTTATCTTCTTTAGGTGACAACATCGACAATGACCAAAAGATCCGGAAGGTCATTAGAGCTCTTCTCAAGTCTTAGGAAGTCAAGGCAACCACCCTTAAAAAGCTAAATGATAGGGAGGAGATGGACTTCTCGGCTTCTTCGGCATCTCTAAACCCATGAGATGGAGATGAAGGTAAGAGAAGAAAGGGAGGCACCAAAGAAGAAAGCTCTTGCTTTCAAGGCGGCTCCATCCTCCTATGATGAAGAGGATTCATCAGAAGACTACGATGAAGACTTTGCCATGCTCATATAGAAGGTGGGCAAAATGTTCTATAAGAAAGGTAGACAAAGCAACTTCCAAAGAGGAAGACCTCAAGGAAGATTTGAAAAGAAGAGAGAGGAACTGAGTCCATGTTTTCATTGCAAGAAGACGGGACGCCTAATTGTCGATTGCCCCTCTCTACAAGCTACTACCTCTAAGAACGGACAAAAGAAGAAAAAGGCAATGGTGGCCACGTGGGATGACTCGGAGTCAGAATCCGAAGAGGAGATCGATACCGCACGCATGTGCTTCATGGCACATGGCGATGATGCTTCCAAGGTATGTCTAGAAAACTCTTTAGATGATGAAGACTTAATCATGGATGACTTGCTCATTTTTTTGAGGAATTACAAAGTAGGTTTGAAATATCACTTGCTCAATATAAAAAATTGAAAAAGGAAAATGATTCCCTAAAGAATAAATTTGAGCTTGTTTTAAAAGAGAAAAATGAATTATCAAACTCTTTTGAGAAAATGAAAAAGGAATTTGAAAAATACAAAACCTCTTGTAAAGGAAAAAGCCCTATATCTACTTGCAATAAAAATGAATTTTTAGAGATCCAAAAACGTATTGAAGTTTTGGATACAACTTTAAAGAAATGTGCTTTTGACATGACTAAATTTGCATCTATGTTTCCTAAAGGAAAATCCCAAGGGAAACAAACACATCATCATGCATCTAACACACACAAACATGCACACACGCACAAGCATGCATTTATGTATGGTAAAATTTATACATGTGCTCATTGTGGCCGCAAAGGCCATTAGCTAAATTTTGTTATGCTAAGCTAAACTTGTCAAATAAAAATTTGGGTTCGAGAAAACACTAACCCTATAGGACCCAAAAGATTTGGGTACCAAAAGACACACCGAATTTAATTGATGCAGGTGCATCGTCCTCCTCCAAGACTTAGGGGGAGATGGTGCCTGGGTGGTGGATGCATCAAGGCTCAACGTATACATCGTCGCTTGCATCGCTATCAAAGAGGCACCCATTATTGGAGATTACCCATGGTTTGGTAACTTCTCCACCTAATATTTCTTTTAATATATATATAGGATTTGCTAGTTGCATCTTTGTGATAATATGCCTACATGTGTAAACTTGCATATCCATTTTTTTGTATCTTCACTTCGATTGGATTGATTATTAAATATGTTTTGATTGCTTGTCATATTTTGCTTGTCTATACATCAAGATTTTGTTAACATAATGCTTTAGAATATTGTCAAAATAAAAATTTATTTAACCAAATTAAGCAATAAATAGAGATGGCAATTGCGCGCCTCAACTCTTATCTAGAGGAATTTCAAGGAGAAGTTCAGAACCCTTAACGGGGTATTCGGCTTCAACATCTCATGGTTATCGCTTAATTTATAAATAAAAATGTATTGTTAATAAAAATAAATGAAAATAAAAATAAAACCTTCTACTGAGTTTTTCATGCCAAATAAGATTTTCAATGTTATTTTATATAATATATTCTTTGTTTTTTAAAAAAAAGAAATTTTTTTAAAACTCAAATTTTCAACACAGTTTTTAACTGGTTTCAGCTGTACCGGTCGACCGGCCGGTCGACCGATTTGGCCTGGCATAAGGCCCGGTCGACCATTATAGCCTGGAACAGAAAATTGTTTTCTGCCCGTAGCCGGTCGACCGATGAGGTCGACCGACTGAAACCGAGTTTGCTCTCGGTTTTCACCGGTCGACCGGCAGTCGAGTAAACTGTTTTTTTTTCCAACTATATAATAACCCTAACCCTATTTTTCCCTCATCTCTTCCTCCCGCCGTCTCCAACTCCTCTCCTCTCTATTCTCTCAACCCTAAAACCATTCCAACTCCTTTCCACCTCTTCCAACCTCAAAATTCTTCCACAAAAATTTGGGAAATTGGTTTCAGGCTCCAGATCTACTCTCTCTCTCTCTTCGGTTTTCTCTATTTTTTCAAGGTATAATCTCATATTCTCTAAATTTTTTTTCTCCTTGAAATTTCTAAGTTTATTTGTTTATATCTTGCTATATTTCGTGCCTATCTTGCTAATCTATCATCATGTCTAAAAGAACCCGTTCTGAAAAGGGGAAAACCTCCCAATCTTCATCCTCCCCTTTTGTATCTCAAAATGCATCCTATAGGCATGTCATAATCTCCACTAAAAATGAATTCAGGTAGAACTGTGGTGCTTAGTGATTTTAAGCACCTTAATCTTGCATCTATCCTAGCATCTAGCTCCATAGAAAATTTTGTCACCATTAAAGAACCTGTCTATCCTGCTTTGGTGCAATAATTCTATTCAATTCTCACATTTGAAAAAATCACATCAATCCAGAGTCTTGGGCAAAGACATAGATATCTCACTTCAATAATTTGCACGTTACCTACACATCTCCTGTGAGGGGGTAGACATTTATAACTTCAATCTGGATGATTTTGAGTATCCTGACGGTGAGTCTGCCCACACCGCATCTACCCTGCTTCATGATGATGATAACCCTGGTTTAGTTAGGAACGAGGAGGTGAAGTATTATACTCTTACTGCCCAGGTCCTAGCCAAAATCTTGTTCTATAACCTCCTGCCAAAATCAGGAGAATATAGTCACGCTAGGGGTTCTGCTCCTCTTGTCATCTATTGCCTTCTGAAAGGCATTAGAATCAACATACATAAACTCATCATCAACTACATGACTTCTGATCATCTTCTTGTCCCAAACCGGCACTTGCCCTTTGGGATGCTCATCACACGTCTTTTGAAGCAGCTAAAATTTGATCTTTCTTCTGAACGGTCGATTAAACCGTCAGTAGACATCAAATGCACCCTCCTCAAGAGGATGCGTCCTAAGGAGCGTCATCCAGCTCCTCAGCCGCAGCCTTGCTTTCTTGCTGTTCCTGGATCATCCTCTGGCTCTTCTGCTCCCTTCGACCCCTATCTAGCCTTATCTACTCAGCTTCGGGAGCACCACAACAGCTTTCTGCAGAGATGATCGAACACCATCAGCAGATTTCAGCTGAGATGACCGAGCATCGCCAGCAGCTTTCCACTGACATTACCGCACACTATCAGTGGATGGAGCAGCGTTTGGATAATGATCTCAGTCATATCTGTGACTCGATTCACTATATGCCTACCTGTCTCGGCGGCATCTACAACAGGTTTGATTGGCCGGCTCCTCTTCCTAGTGAAACGTGCTCAGCCACTTCCTCCTTCCGGCCCCCCGTTCGCCGCCTGGGCTCCTGCTTCTTCTGCTCCTCCTACTTCTGCTCCGCCACCTACTTCCCTGGAGGACGCAGATTTCAGGAGACATTAACCCCTTTGATGATGTCAAAAAGGGGGAGAGATTTCTGTGGAGTTATTTTTGGGTTATGTTATTATGTTATTTTGGACATATGTTATGTGTTATGTTTTCTGGGTTGTTTATCTATGCTGTATTTGGATATTAGTTTTTGCTTGGACATGTGGACATGTGTTATATGAGTTTGCTTTCTGTATAGACATGTGGACATGTGTTATGTGAGTTTGCTTTCTGTATGGACATGTGAACATGTGTTACGTTTTTGGGTTTGAGGTTGGCATGAACCTCCTATCTTGTATGGACACCTTTTTATTATTATGATATGGCAGTTATTTTTGTCATCTCCATGTGGTATATATATAAATGGTTGGTTGTCTATTGCTTATTGTTCTATGTTTGTTCCAACCTTCTACCACTCACTTTAGAGGCTGGAGGTATTTGTGGATGGATGGAGGTAACCAGATATGCATACATTTTTATATTTCTGTATCTTTGGTATGCATGGATGGTTGGCATATGTGTTTATTAACATATCATATACATGCCCTTGTTATGCATTTAGATTTTTTATATCATATTCTTTTATATGCATATGTTAAGGGGGAGCTTCACTTGAAGTCTCCACCCAAAATATTTGTAATAACTCCATATGTTTTGTCATCATCAAAAAGAGGGAGATTGTTGGCCCAAAGGTCATTAGCCCTAACTTTTGATGATTACAAAACATATGAAGTTAGGAATTAACAAAGTTGTTTAAATGAGTTTCAGGTAAAAAAACATAGGTTGATTGATGGCTCCTACACAAGACTCACATTTGGAAGCCGCAAGGATTTAGATCCTAGAGCCGAGCACACTAGAAGCACTCAAGGATCAATCAAACAACTTGAGAAGACTATACAAGATTTATATCTTTGTTTTTTTCTTTTTAGTTAAGATTTGTAGTCTATTTGTCAAATCCGAGTTGATAGAGGTTGATAACATTGGGATTTCCACACACACACATTTGATATTGCTTCATGCTTTCAAACAAAATTTATTACAAAATTTCTTACCAAGTTTTAGAAAAACAAAGTTTGAAAAAATCAATTTTTTGAAAAACAAGTTTTTGAAAAATGATTTTTAGTTTAGAAAAAGAATTTTATCAAAATATAGTTCAAATTTTATTAGTGTTGATCTATGATCACACTATGATCTTTCCTAGCCTAGAACTCTATTTTGTATCTACCCGTTTAAAGAAAATTTACCGAAAAATTAAACACTTCAAAAGCCTTTCAAAATCTTGTTTTTTGGCCTTGTCCGATCGACCGGAACGGTCGACCGCTGGCAGAGCAGAAATGCTCTGTCGGTCGACCGAGCGGTCGATCGACATGCACCAATGTGCATTGTGCACATCGGTCGACGTCCCGGTCGACCGGCAGATAGAGCAGAGCTCTCTGTTTGTTCCGGTCGACCGGCCCGGTCGACCGACAGAGAGTGGTCACTCTCTGTTGGGACTTCGGTCGACCGCTTTCCAACGGTCGGAAATCCGACCGTTGGCGATCGACCGTCCCGTTCGACCGACAGCAGTCAGAGCATGCTGACAGATTCTGTAACGCCCCGATCCCGCTGATACGGGGACGTCACTGCGACGTATATACGCAGGTCAGAAAGTGCCCCACGTATATACGCTAAGCATCAGTACAGACAAGAATCAGAGTACGGAAGCAAATGGTGCATTATACATTCCAACACATATATACAATTACAGAATTATCACCAGAGTGATTACAATATTACATGAATATCATATCACTAATATGCGCAAATGCGAGAGTACAAGGAATATACATAATATGAACGGTATAAAAGGGAGCTCGCATACAAGTATACAAGGATGTACAAGTATGAAAAGTATAAAAGAGCACTCACGAGTTTGCTAAGGAAAAACTCGAGAGGCACAAAGGGGGTCTGGAAGGATGTGGCTCTGGACTGTCGTCTGGAGATCCACGATACCGCTGCGCCACTCTGAGCAGTAACGGGGGGGATCCATACGCTCCGGGCTCCATGACCTGGACATAAGAATCCAGGGGAGTCAGTGAAACTCCCCAGGCGAGTAGTAATATGAAGGCCAGGTGGCGAGCCAGGAGGAGCACAAGTGTCAAGTACAGGAGACAGGAGGGTTAGAACACAAAGGAAGTATATATGAACAAGTATATAATAATATCCATAAAACAGGAAATCCAGGATAAAGCAGAATATGAGCCGTTAATACGATAATACTCATAAAACCGGAAATTCGAAGTAAAATCCAAGACTAGCAAATATAGTAATGCATATCACAGATTCAGAGCCATTTAAGTTGCAGGCTTTAGTATGCGTCCCATTCCACATACCTCTACTTACAACTTAAAGAGCCAGTTATTATGACACTTTATTATTACTCGTCTTACCATATATCTAGGTATGTGTCTCGGTATATATCCCAACTCACATACTTCCATATATAGAAAGTCGAGGTTGTTATTGGAAATAGCGGTTGTATCAACGAACTATGTTTACAGTGGGTCCCGTGCATGCCCGGGACCACGGTCCAGGATTGTTCCGTTGCATGGAAACGGAAGCCAGCCGCTAGGCTAAACAGGAGGGACTTATGTATGCCCTATCATAACAGTAATAAGGGAGCCAGCTCTCCCCTCGGTCCCCTGGAGTACCACAGGTCAGACCGGATATAGTGCACAACCTAATGCCACTGTAAACACGAACACATATCGATATCCGCATATTTCCCCCGACCCAATACAAGTTGGTCCTTTTTAGGATTCAATAGTTTAATTATCACTTTACGGGAATAATAGAATCAGGACATGATCAGGAAATCTGGAGTACATAAGTACTATACAGTCAGGTCACTGCATGTAAAGCAGGAATACAATATACAGGTCACTGATCATGATACAGGATAACAAATCAGGATTCCCGTAAAGATGACAATCACAAGTCAAGTACATCATGCTGGGTGTAAAGTGATAGCATGATAGGATGGTGACATTTAGCAATCAATCAAACAAGTCAAGAGATAGATATTAGGTCAGTGGTAAGTCGTGGTCATAATAATAGGGTCTTGCCAAATAGTGGCATGACAGGTAGTCAGGTGATACCATACTAGAGGTCAGGTGATACAACGCCAGATGTAAGGTGATATACATGTGTTAAAAGTAAGCATGCAACTGATATGTCTGAGGCAATAACATGGCAATGATAACATAGCAGAAATCTAGAAGTCAACGACCACGAAGGGTCGACCACGCATGGTATAAAAGCATCAAAAGATATATATAGACATGGAATCAAATACATGAAAATAGGAAATGAAATACTTATCGTTCCGACGAAACTGGAAACTCAAATAGAGATAAGAGAAGAGCGAGACTACTCGCCTAAATCCTCAAAGCGCCGAAAGATCCGAAATCCACGAAATCCGGGGCACGCCATAAACTATGATATATATATGTAGAGTGAAGAGGAGAGAGAAAGAGAGAAGTGAAGATGATGTTAGTCAAGATACAAGTCAAGAAGTATAATATACAACATATAAACCAAGTATAAGATCCAAGTTTGAGAAGGTAAATAACTGTAACAAACAGACAGAATTAGTCGACTAGGGTAGGATGAGTAGTCGACTAATAAAGGGTTAGTCGACTAACAGTCTGGTATAGTCGACTAATACTGGGTCCCAGAGTGTTGGGATTCTGTTTCAGAAAGAGTTAGTCGACTAGGTAAAAAGGGTAGTCGACTAACAGGGAACTACAAGTCGACTAACAGATACTTAAGTCGACTAAATCTGAGATACAGAGAATTGGGGTTTTGGTTCAGGAATAGGTTAGTCGACTAGGGAGGAATAGTTAGTCGACTAGGGGGTCAAGTCGACTAATAGTTTAGGCATAAGTCGACTGGAGCCGAGAGTTGGGGTTTTTAGTCACAGGAAAATCTAGTCGACTAGGGTCATGGGTGCAGTCGACTAAGGGTCTATAGTCGACTAATAACTAAGGGCTAAGTCGACTAAAACTGTGTTTCCAGAAAATGGTTAAGTTTCAAATGAAAGGGTTAGTCGACTAATGGCTAGGTCAAGTCGACTAATCGTGGGAAAACAGCAAACAGAACAGATTTCTAGGGTTTTGGTTTGATGACTAATTAATCATGGATTTGAAGACATATTTGTACAAGATATGAAAATACAATCATACTAAGAATAAATCAAGTCTAGATGAGGAAGATTACTCACCAAATTGATGATGGAGAGGAAGAGGAAAGGTAGAGTTGGTGATGATCCTTGAGGAAGAAGGAGATGGAGGAGTTGTTGTTGTTGGTGATGGAGGAGGTGGAGCTTGGCCGGAGTTGGGAGGAGTCCTCGCCGGCGACGTGGCCGGAGGTGGCTGGCCGGAGGTTGGGTCGGCCGGTTCTCTTGGAGAAGAAGAAAGAAATGAGAGGAGAAAAGAAAGAAAAGGAAAAAATAGATATGTAAAGGGAAAGTTTATATAGGTTTGAGATTTTGTAAAGGAGTTGCAATTAAACAAAAGAGAGGGACTTAATTGCAAATAAGGGAGGATGAGGTGTCTCCTCTAGCCACACTTGGCAAGCCATGGAAGAGAGAGAAAAAGAGATGCATTTAATGGAGGAAGTAGGTGGAAGTGTGTGGTGTTGGAATTTTGGAGGAAGTGGGATTTTTGGAAAATAGAAAAGCTTGTGGTTGTGGAGGAAGGAAAAAGGAAAAGGAAAAAGAAAAGAAATTACAATGAGAAGATATTTCTCTTTGACTTGAAAGATGAAAATATTGAAAAGGCTGATTCCGGGTTTAAATCATGGATGCGGAAAACATTTCGGAAAATGCCGGAATCGTCCGAAATTCAAATATCTCGGAACGACCCGAAATAATTATCAAAAATCAAGAATATTATACTAAGTATCATAGTGAAATCCGTTCGAAAAAATACTTTATAGTTTTAAAACTAAAAATCCTGGAATCAATAATTTACCGACTCCGTTGGAATTTTCATAAAATCCAAAAATCCTCAGAAAAAGAATGTAGGTAGAAAATATGATTCTAAGGAATAATGTCTAAAGAATCATTTAGAAATTCCAAACCGTTTAAGAATTAAAAATCCAGGAATCGGTCAGCGGCACTGGCCGACACCGGTTTTGAAGACTTTCATTTTAATTCCAGAAAAATCTAGAAAATCATAGAAAATATATAATATTGGAAAATGATATTTAAAACTAAAATCGGTCAATTCTAATTATCAGAATATCTAAATCGAGTAATACTCTAGGATCGGGCCTTCGGTTCAGACTAGGGCTGACTCCGAATCCACGAATCCAAATCCAAGACAAAACAGTCATATAAGGAATTCATAATACAGAATAAATACAGGAAACAAATCGAAAAAATACGACCGAAAATCTGAATACGCAACTAAGTACGTATTCCGGGAACGGGGTATTACAATCCACCCACCTTACAAAAATTGCGTCCTCGCAATTTCGTTAAGGGGTAAATTGAATACAAAGGGGACAGCGGTGGAATTTATACCAATTAAGATATGAAGCACTAGAGGTAGGGCTCTCAAGTCGACTGAACAATAATCATCCTCCGCACTTCCGGCTGTATAAATCTTCGAATAATGCTGAATAATACTGCTGATGTCGTGGCTGTGAAATAAATAAGCCAGAATACCGAAGACAAAGAAAACCTGATAGTCCTGAGCATAATAATAAAGAAGACCGATAATTAAGAATCCCGAATACCAGGCATCAATCACTCTGAACGATATAGTAGAGAATGTAGAATATCCGTAGAGAATTCCGACTGCTGACTTCTGAAAGATAGCCAGATCAAGATCGATCTGGAGAATACCAAGCTTCATAGAATTCACCGAAGAGATCACATAATAGCTTCATGCAGAACCAGCCACTACCTTCCTAGTCTAGCCATATCTTAAGATAGTATAAGGCTTCATAAAACCAAAACAGGGAAGGGATATGGAAAGGATTTAGGAATCAAAGGAAAGATAGTCAAGAATAGATAACTCTGCACTTGTAGTTGGAATGTATAACCAAGACTCATGTATTCCAGTTGCAAATTCATTACCATTAATTTGCCCTCTGGACGTACTGAAGAGGTTTAGAGCCTAAGCTCTGATACCATCCTGTAACGCCCGATCCCGCTGATACGGGGACGTCACTGCGACGTATATACGCAGGTCAGAAAGTGCCCCCACGTATATACGCTAAGCATCAGTACAGACAAGAATCAGAGTACGGAAGCAAATGGTGCATTATACATTCCAACACATATATACAATTACAGAATTATCACCAGAGTGATTACAATATTACATGAATATCATATCACTAATATGCGCAAATGCGAGAGTACAAGGAATATACATAATATGAACGGTATAAAAGGGAGCTCGCATACAAGTATACAAGGATGTACAAGTATGAAAAGTATAAAAGAGCACTCACGAGTTTGCTAAGGAAAAACTCGAGAGGCACAAAGGGGGTCTGGAAGGATGTGGCTCTGGACTGTCGTCTGGAGATCCACGATACCGCTGCGCCACTCTGAGCAGTAACGGGGGGGATCCATACGCTCCGGGCTCCATGATCTGGACATAAGAATCCAGGGGAGTCAGTGAAACTCCCCAGGCGAGTAGTAATATGAAGGCCAGGTGGCGAGCCAGGAGGAGCACAAGTGTCAAGTACAGGAGACAGGAGGGTTAGAACACAAAGGAAGTATATATGAACAAGTATATAATAATATCCATAAAACAGGAAATCCAGGATAAAGCAGAATATGAGCCGTTAATACGATAATACTCATAAAACCGGAAATTCGAAGTAAAATCCAAGACTAGCAAATATAGTAATGCATATCACAGATTTAGAGCCATTTAAGTTGCAGGCTTTAGTATGCGTCCCATTCCACATACCTCTACTTACAACTTAAAGAGCCAGTTATTATGACACTTTATTATTACTCGTCTTACCATATATCTAGGTATGTGTCTCGGTATATATCCCAACTCACATACTTCCATATATAGAAAGTCGAGGTTGTTATTGGAAATAGCGGTTGTATCAACGAACTATGTTTACAGTGGGTCCCGTGCATGCCCGGGACCACGGTCCAGGATTGTTCCGTTGCATGGAAACGGAAGCCAGCCGCTAGGCTAAACAGGAGGGACTTATGTATGCCCTATCATAACAGTAATAAGGGAGCCAGCTCTCCCCTCGGTCCCCTGGAGTACCACAGGTCAGACCGGATATAGTGCACAACCTAATGCCACTGTAAACACGAACACATATCGATATCCGCATATTTCCCCGACCCAATACAAGTTGGTCCTTTTTAGGATTCAATAGTTTAATTATCACTTTACGGGAATAATAGAATCAGGACATGATCAGGAAATCTGGAGTACATAAGTACTATACAGTCAGGTCACTGCATGTAAAGCAGGAATACAATATACAGGTCACTGATCATGATACAGGATAACAAATCAGGATTCCCGTAAAGATGACAATCACAAGTCAAGTACATCATGCTGGGTGTAAAGTGATAGCATGATAGGATGGTGACATTTAGCAATCAATCAAACAAGTCAAGAGATAGATATTAGGTCAGTGGTAAGTCGTGGTCATAATAATAGGGTCTTGCCAAATAGTGGCATGACAGGTAGTCAGGTGATACCATACTAGAGGTCAGGTGATACCACGCCAGATGTAAGGTGATATACATGTGTTAAAAGTAAGCATGCAACTGATATGTCTGAGGCAATAACATGGCAATGATAACATAGCAGAAATCTAGAAGTCAACGACCACGAAGGGTCGACCACGCATGGTATAAAAGCATCAAAAGATATATATAGACATGGAATCAAATACATGAAAATAGGAAATGAAATACTTATCGTTCGACGAAACTGGAAACTCAAATAGAGATAAGAGAAGAGCGAGACTACTCGCCTAAATCCTCAAAGCGCCGAAAGATCCGAAATCCACGAAATCCGGGGCACGCCATAAACTATGATATATATATGTAGAGTGAAGAGGAGAGAGAAAGAGAGAAGTGAAGATGATGTTAGTCAAGATACAAGTCAAGAAGTATAATATACAACATATAAACCAAGTATAAGATCCAAGTTTGAGAAGGTAAATAACTGTAACAAACAGACAGAATAGTCGACTAGGGTAGGATGAGTAGTCGACTAATAAAGGGGTTAGTCGACTAACAGTCTGGTATAGTCGACTAATACTGGGTCCCAGAGTGTTGGGATTCTGTTTCAGAAAGAGTTAGTCGACTAGGTAAAAAGGGTAGTCGACTAACAGGGAACTACAAGTCGACTAACAGATACTTAAGTCGACTAAATCTGAGATACAGAGAATTGGGGTTTTGGTTCAGGAATAGGTTAGTCGACTAGGGAGGAATAGTTAGTCGACTAGGGGGTCAAGTCGACTAATAGTTTAGGCATAAGTCGACTGGAGCCGAGAGTTGGGGTTTTTAGTCACAGGAAATCTAGTCGACTAGGGTCATGGGTGCAGTCGACTAAGGGTCTATAGTCGACTAATAATTGGGCTAAGTCGACTAAAACTGTGTTTCCAGAAAATGGTTAAGTTTCAAATGAAAGGGTTAGTCGACTAATGGCTAGGTCAAGTCGACTAATCGTGGGAAAACAGCAAACAGAACAGATTTCTAGGGTTTTGGTTTGATGACTAATTAATCATGGATTTGAAGACATATTTGTACAAGATATGAAAATACAATCATACTAAGAATAAATCAAGTCTAGATGAGGAAGATTACTCACCAATTGATGATGGAGAGGAAGAGGAAAGGTAGAGTTGGTGATGATCCTTGAGGAAGAAGGAGATGGAGGAGTTGTTGTTGTTGGTGATGGAGGAGGTGGAGCTTGGCCGGAGTTGGGATGAGTCCTCGCCGGCGACGTGGCGGAGGTGGCTGGCCGGAGGTTGGGTCGGCCGGTTCTCTTGGAGAAGAAGAAGAAGAAGAAAGAAATGAGAGGAGAAAAGAAAGAAAAGGAAAAAATAGATATGTAAAGGGAAAGTTTATATAGGTTTGAGATTTTTGTAAAGGAGTTGCAATTAAACAAAAGAGAGGGACTTAATTGCAAAGAAGGGAGGATGAGGTGTCTCCTCTAGCCACACTTGGCAAGCCATGGAAGAGAGAGAAAAAGAGATGCATTTAATGGAGGAAGTAGGTGGAAGTGTGTGGTGTTGGAATTTGGAGGAAGTGGGATTTTTGGAAAATAGAAAAGCTTGTGGTTGTGGAGGAAGGAAAAAGGAAAAGGAAAAAGAAAAGAAATTACAATGAGAAGATATTTCTCTTTGACTTGAAAGATGAAAATATTGAAAAGGCTGATTCCCGGGTTTAAATCATGGATGCGGAAAACATTTCGGAAAATGCCGGAATCGTCCGAAATTCAAGTATCTCGGAACGACCCGAAATAATTATCAAAAATCAAGAATATTATACTAAGTATCATAGTGAAATCCGTTCGAAGAAATACTTTATAGTTTTAAAACTAAAAATCCTGGAATCAATAATTTACCGACTCCCTTGGAATTTTCATAAAATCCAAAAATCCTCAGAAAAAGAATGTAGGTAGAAAATATGATTCTAAGGAATAATGTCTAAAGAATCATTTAGAAATTCCAAACCGTTTAAGAATTAAAAATCTAGGAATCGGTCAGCGGCACTGGCCGACACCGGTTTTGAAGACTTTCATTTAATTCCAGAAAAATCTAGAAAATCATAGAAAATATATAATATTGGAAAATGATATTTAAAACTAAAATCGGTCAATTCTAATTATCAGAATATCTAAATCGAGTAATACTCTAGGATCGGGCCTTCGGTTCAGACTAGGGCTGACTCCGAATCCACGAATCCAAATCCAAGACAAAACAGTCATATAAGGAATTCATAATACAGAATAAATACAGGAAACAAATCAAAAAAATACGACCGAAAATCTGAATACGCAACTAAGTACGTATTCCGGGAACGGGGTATTACAGATTCCAATGGCTATTTTTGGGTTTGTCTTTTGTTGGGGCTTCTCCCAACGAATATTTTGACTTGTTTAACCCTGTTTTCATTCCCTATAAATAGTGGGAGTGTTATACAATTAAAATACAACATTTACAAGAGTAAAATCAAAATTTCTCAAAGTTTAGCCTTTTAGCAAAAAGAATTTTCTTGAGCCAAAATTTTCAATCCTTTTGTGTTTTAGCTTGAAGCTTCTCTTCTACTTCTCTACTTGTTTTAACACCACACAATCCCTAAAGTTTCATCTCCTCATCTTGGTTATAGGATTGTGCAAGTGAGCTTTGTTTGTGGTCAAGTGTTGATCACTGTTTTCTCATATGAGAAGTTGTAGAGGTTGCGGCCTCAAGCGAGCTAGTGAGCTCTAAGTCGGTCTTGCGGCACCGTGAGAGAGGACAAGTGTGTCCGAAGAGTTCTAGTAAGAACTTGTATTGACGATCCGGTGGGATCAAGTATAGTGGAAATCCTTCATCGTGTTGAAGGCGGGGACGTAGAGCAGTGGCTCGAACCTCGAAGCATATTCTCGTGTTTGCGATTGTCCACTTATCTCTAAACTCTCTCTCCCCTTTACTTGCAATATTATTTGTTTACTTCCTTGCAAGTTTTAATATTGTTATTTTTATTTGTTAATTATTTTAAATCCGCATTATTTGCCACTTAGCATAGCCATCACCTATTCACCCCTCTCTAGGTGATTTCGAGCTTCATTTAGCACCTCAACTCTTATTCAGAGGAATCAAGAGGAGTTAGTCCAGAGCCCTTCACCGGAATTCGGTACACTCGTTGGTTACACTAAGGGGCCGTTTGTTTCGCGTAAAAATCCGTAATTCGTAAATGACTTACAACCCAGTTACAACTACGACGTTTGTTTGGACCGTAATTCGTAAAAGACTTACACAACCCAATTACCCCTCACTTGCAACCCATTACCACTCACTTACAGCCCAGTTACAGTTAATTTTGTGGTCATGCAAATTTATATTATTTTTTTATGTCAATATTAATTTTTTTTAATATTTAGCATTTTTAATATTTATTTGTAATATTAAAACTTTTTAAATCACCAAATAGTTAATTTTGTAATCAACTTTTTCACTTACGACTTACACATTACGACAACCAAATACCGTAAAGCACAATACACTCTTTCACTTACAACTTTATATTACCAACCAAACACCATAAAGCTTACAAGCATGTAACTCATTTACAAATGTAAAAGACTTTACCAATTACAACTTACGAATACGGCCAATTACGACAACCAAACAGACCCTAAGTGTGTTGCAACTTAGTTTTAAATTTCGCATTATTGTTCATTAGATTAGCCGTATACCTATTCACCCTCCTCTAGGTGTACTTACATTTTATACTATAGGAAATTGTATTTGAGAGTGTTTGGGATCTTGAGGGTCACCAAGTGATTGTATTCTTCATTTTCTTTGAGAGCTCCTCTTGGGTAGAGA